>CAJQZN010029773.1:0-11022 GCA_907164685.1 Colias eurytheme | reverse complement strand
TGAAGTAACTGCGGTGAGTTCTTTTTTATTGTATTAATGTCTTTATTTAGGCTTTTAATATTGATATTTTTTTGCCCACCTCTATATTGTTGACAATAATGTACGTTTTATAGCAATGCACAATAAGTCGGTTAAAACATTCTTGCTTGTATTCGTCTAAATCATAAACTAAATCACGATTAAAATACATTAAGTCTTTAACTTCTAAATTTTAAACAATTTCAACAACATCACAAACATTTTTTCTACAAAGAATATTTAAAAACAAAATTAAAAGAAACCATTGATTTTAAAACAACTATTTACGAATTATTTCAGCGATGTGTTGTCATATCCGAAAACGGTTGTTTCGCAACACGATACAACAACGTAACAACATCAACTGTAACAAACGATGTAGAGATAACAACACAAACTGAAACCAAAGAACCGACAGACGTACCCGATTTGGAGGTTAAGACAATCAAACAGACAACACTTGATGATATAGATGGAACAACAGAGGGTGAAAAAACAACACATATAGATACAACAAATAATCCAATAGAAACTACTACAGGCTCATCGCCTGAAATTACAACTGTATCTGTTGTTTGTCCACCAAATTCAATAGCAGTTCTTCCACACCCACATTATTGTGATAAATACATATCTTGTATAGCTGGAATCGCTTTTCTCTTGAATTGTTCACAAGGCTTCGAATTTGACAACGTTACTAAGGTAAGATGATTCATACTGCCTTAAATTAAAGTATTGAATTTAATTCTTCAAATTTAACGTGTTTATCGATTTGTGATACATTTGTTTCTACGATTTGATCAGTATTTGTTAAGGATGTTTCTTTCTTTAGCCCTTATTTACTGATCAATTTCTAAAATTTCATCAAATAAAAATAATATTAAGCTCCATTTCAAATTCTTTATACCTACAAATTATAGTTCCTCTTTACAAGCAAAAATAGCAGTGTCTATTGATATGTCTTCTGCCTTTGCTTTAGCTTATTACGTCTGTCACATTAAGGAATACAAGAATCTTAAATACCTAGGAAACTTTCTAAATTAAATTTCCACTTCCAGGAATGCGTAGCAATATCAGAAAATGGTTGTTTCGCAACCAGATTCAATATAACAGAGGTACCAACAACATCAGGCAATGATAATATCGAATTAACAACAAGTCAATCAAGTACTATTCTAACTCCTGAAGTATCAACCACAGCACCAATATGTCCTATTGAAGTGGTAGGGAATGTCCCCCATCCGGTATATTGTAATATGTACTATAATTGCATAGCTGGAAATCATTTTCTGCGAACATGTTCGGAGGGCTTTGAATACGATCACGATATTCAGGTTAGTGAACTATTTTTGAAGTGGAAATTTCATTGCTGTCTTATTTAATTAATATATTAGATGGAACCATAATTTTATTAACCTTTGTTATAATTTGAGAATAGAAATCAAATCGCAATATTTTCATAATAATTATTTTTAAAGTGCACTATTTTTTGTCCTTACACTATGCCGTTCATTTATGTCTTACTAAAACTAGATTATAAACTTATAATTACAGACTTGTGTCACAATAAGCGATAGCGGTTGTTACGCTAAACGAAACAGCACAATAACAACACAAAACGTCATAGACGTTGAAGTAACAACACTCAACATCAAAGACGATGAAATAACAACACATAAAGTCAAAGAAGATGAAATAACAACACACAACGACAAAGACGCCGATGTAACAACACATAAAAATGAAGAAACAACACCACCAATATGTCCTATTAATGTGATAGGGAATGTCCCCCATCCAATATATTGCAATAAGTACTATAATTGCATAGCTGGAAATCACTTTCTGCTAACATGTCCGGAAGGTTTCGAATACGATCAAGATGTTCGGGTTAGTGAAATATTTTTTTTATTTTTTAAATATTAGGAAAAATCGATGACAAGGCGGGTTTCGAACCCGCCCGAAATTTTATCAATATTTTCTATCATTTGAGGATGGAAATCAAAAATCCCCAATATTATCCCAAATATATTGGAATATATTATCCACTCGTTAAGGCCATACTTAAAAATATACTATTAACTTATAATTCCAGGCTTGTGTTACAATAAGCGATAGCGGTTGTTACGCAAAACGACAGAACACAACAACAACGCACAATATCAAAGACGTTGAAGTAACAACGTATAACGTCAAAGATGACGAAATAACAACACACAACGACAAAGACGGCGATGTCACAACACATAAAAACGAAGAAACAACACCACCAATATGTCCTATTGAAGTGGTAGGGAATATCCCCCATCCGGTAGATTGCAATAAGTACTACAATTGCATAGCTGGAAATCATTTTCTGCGAACATGTTCGGAGGGATTTGAATACGATCACGTTCTTCAGGTTAGTGAAATGTTTTTTTTATGAGCTTAGAATTTTTTTGCTTATTTTATTACATACTTATTTTGACGGAATTAATTTTTCTATAAGACATAAAGGTCACCCCCTATTACTTGTATAAAATGACCAAATTTCCCATTCTAGGAATGCGTAACAATAACAGAAAATGGTTGTTTCGCAACCAGATTTAAAGTAACAGAAGAACCATCTACATTAGGCAATGCTAATATAGAACTAACGACGATTCAATCTAGTACTGTTCTTACTCCTAAAGTTACAACGACAGCACCAATATGTCCTCCTGAAATTTACGGGAATATACCCCATCCGGTGTATTGCAATAAGTACTATAATTGCATAGCTGGAAGTCATTTTCTGTTGACATGTTCGGAAGGTTTTGAATACGACCATGATCGTCAGGTGAGTGATTTTTGCTGATAGTTTTGCCAATTTTATTAAAATGTCTTGATTTTGATAAGGATTAAATTTTAGTGTGGTCAAAAATACCAGTTATATTCTGGTATTTGGCGATAAAAACTCTTTTGATTTGATCTGCAGCCATTAATACTAAAAAAACGTATTTTCAGTGATTTTTAAGTTGTTTAAAGGACATTAATGAGAGAAAAAAAGGTAGCTTCACACAAATGTAAATTTAACAATGTTATTAATATATTTTCATAATTATTTCCCGCTTTCAGACATGCGTAACAATAAGCGATAGCGGTTGTTACGCAAAACAACAGAACACAACAACAACACACAACGTCAAAGATGCCGAACTAACAACATATAAACTCAAAGATGACGAAATAACAACACACAACGTAAAAGACGCCGAAGTAACAACACATAATGATAAAGATGCTGATGTAACAACACATAAGAACGAAGAAACAATATGTCCGCCATTATTCTCTGGGAATATACCACATCCAACTCGTTGTGATTCCTTCTATATCTGCGTTTCTGGTTTCCCTCTGTATGTCAACTGTTCCTCTGGATTCGAATATGATGAGAGTGTACAGGTAAATTAAAAGTAACAGAATAAGAGGTCTAATAATTGTTGTTCCGTATAATACGGTTCGTACGTATGGATAGTCGATATAATTTTTTTGGGAAAAAACGTTATAATATATTAGATTGAGAAAAGCTTGTTTCGTTAATCAATTCAATTACTTTGATAAATTCCTGCCAAATTGTTAACAGATAAAAAGTTTTAGTAGTTTATTTAGCACGTTCAAGATTTTACGTCGTCTAAAACATTGGGCTAATAAATTTATTATTATTTTCCTTTTTTAAGCCTCTGGAAGCCACCTTAATATTATAAATATTATGTATATTTTCAGAAATGCGTAGCCATATCCGATACTGGATGCTTCGCTAGGAACAGCTCAGCTGCTACATCTATACCTGTTGTGATGACGGAAAAGCCATTTTCCACTTCTAAAATTGCTGGTAAGTAAAATACAGGAAAACGATGGATAAAATAGAAGTTGATATTTAGTTTTATAGCAAACGCTTCAATCAAAAAAATTCAATGACGAGGCGGGATTCGAACCCGCTCTATTCTCTATAATTTTCTATAATAAAATTTGCTTAAGAAACTTAAGAAGTATACTTTGAGTGAAAATGTAAAGTCGTTTATTTTTCTAAAAATAAATGGTAAAAATATGTTATGACGATTCAAAAGTGTTCCTAGAAGTCTATATTTAATAAATATAAATAATATTAAATGAATGTCTGAGTTTGTACAATGTAAATGTACCTACATTGTTTTTTAGACTCGCCAACACAAAACACAGAAACAACACAAAATGCCAAGGATGTAGAAACAACAACGCACATGGAGGAGGCATGTCCTCCACACGTGTTTGGGAACATGCCGCATCCGACCAAATGTGATTCGTTCTACATTTGTATGGGCGGTGTTTCTATGTTCATGAATTGTTCGAATGGTTTCGAATATGACCAGGCTGTTGGGGTAAGTAGCTTATATTAAATGAAAATAGATTCTCGAAATAGATTTATTAATTGCTACCTTTCCACCCGCGGTTTTGCCCGCGTATCACAAAATTACCTCAAATTTCAACTTTAATTACGAAATGTTATTAAAATTGACTCAGTAATCTTATATATAAAAATGAATCGCAAAATGTGTTGGTAAGCGCATAACTCGAGAACGGCTGAACCGATTTCGATAATTCTTTTTTTATTATATTCCTTGAAGTACGAGGATGGTTCTTATGTATAGAAAACGTAAACATGTACCACGGGCGAAGCCGGGGCGGACCGCTAGTTTTTAATATATTCATATTCTTTGTTTTTCTTTTAGCAATGTGTGGAAATATCTGAAAATGGATGTTTCGCAAAAAGCAGCACAAAAGTTGATGCGGTTGTACCAACTGATAAATCAACAACTACTACTACAACAGAGAAAACAGGTGAGATATCATATTATGTAGTCATAGTATTTATGTACCTATTACCAAAGAAATTGTAAAAATGTAAATACTTTAGAATATGTATGTAATTGTTTTTGCTTCGTCTAACATATGCTATTTCTTGCATTTTTAATTCCATTAACTTTATTCATAATCAAAGTCCCATTAAAATCGGTTCAGCTGTTCCATTTAACCAGGTAGACAAGCAAATAAGTAAAAAGTTAAGTTTTTTTTTTATTTCTACAAGCTTTTTGTAACCTTACTATCTCTAGACATAAACGAAATCAAAATCATCATTTCGAAAGACGAAAGACGGACAAACAGACACATTTTAGCACAATACATATTTCCAGCAATCTGTCCCCCCTTCGGCGGCGGTAATGTTGCCCACCCGAGCCGGTGTGACCAGTTCTACAACTGTATCGCCGGTGTTGCCATATTGCTCAACTGTCAGGAGGGACACGAATACGATCCTGATATTCAGGTAAGTTTATTTAAAACTAGCTGTGCTCCGTGGTTTCACCCGCGTGGCTCCGCTCCTGTTGGTCTTAGCGTGATGATATTATTTAGCCTTCCTCGATGTATGGGCTATCCAACACCGAAAGAATTTTTCAAATCGGACAGTAGTTCCTGAGATTAGCGCGTTCAAACAAACAAACTCTTCAGCTTTGTAATATTAGTATAGATTGATTTTTAGGAGTAATAAATTCGAAATTGTATGGTTATATTTTTCTTTAAACAAGAATTATATTTAGAGAAATACTTAATAGTTTTTTCAATTAGCATATTAAAGATGTTACATCTTTATAATCATAGATAAAAAAAGGGAACTGAAATAACATTATTTTGAATAAAATAAATTTAAATGTCTACATCTTATAAAACTGTAAATATTTAAAACTAGCCCACGGCTTCGCCCGCGTTTTCAAAGAAAAACCTGCGTGTCTACCGTTCCCGTGGGATTTCCGGGATAAAACCTAGCCTATGTGTTAATCCAAAATACCCTCTATATGTGTGCTAAATTTCATTGAAATCGGTCCAGTAGTTTTTACGTGAAAGAGTAACAAACATCCATACATCCATACATCTATACATCCATACAAACTTTCGCCTTTATAATACTAGCGGTCCGCCCCGGCTTCGCCCGTGGTACATATTTACGTTTTCTCTACATAAAAACCATCCTCGTACTTCAAGGAATATAATAAAAAAAGAATTATCGAAATCGGTTCAGCCGTTCTCGAGTTATGCGCTTACCAACACATTTTGCGATTCATTTTTATATTATAGATTAAGATTTAAAAAAAATGAAATTATTACTATCATTTCTTATAATATTATCTGTATTTTTTCAGTTCTGTGCACCAATATCAAACAACGGTTGTTTTGCCAAAAAAGGGCTCATTCCCGTAAATCCTACTTCAGAACGACAATCAACTCCTAAAGATGAAGTGACCACTCCTAAAGTCGACCCGACGACTCCTAAAGACGAATTGACGACTCCTAAAGCTGAAGTGACCACTCCTAAAGTAGAAGCGACAACTCCATTGTGCCAACCGGGATATTTCGGGAATATAGCTCATCCAGAATTGTGCGATTCGTTCTATTTGTGCGCAGCCGGTACGGCTATGCAACTGTACTGTAGTGCTGGGTTCGAGTATGATCAAATCGCTCGGGTAAGTTTTAATATAAAAAAGAGCGTGTGAACGTGTGCTTACACGTGTCAGAAGTAAAACTTCTTTGGCAAGATTCAAAGATACCGAAATCGTCGCCTTACTCCATGACGTGACAGTATTGCCATGATATGACCCAGTAATTTTACTTTCAACGCGCCTAAAGAAGTTTCACTTCCAAAAAAAACGTAAAACGCAGGAGGTCCATGCAATTTTTATAATCAAAATAACTTCTTTTTCAGACGTGCGTGGCCATATCAGACAGCGGCTGTACAGCCATGAAAGGTAAGCTAATAATAAATTTTTATATTTGTTTAATTTTTATACATAAATTTTTGTTGTATCAACTCGTGTGACATTTGTGGCTACAACAGGCTATGGCTGAAAAACAGCGGTGAAAGCACTGGCCTTTTAGTCATTGCTTCCACCATAGGTATGCTGAGTCCATAGCCTTTTCGTAGTAAACTGTTATTTTTCTTGTGTATTTTTTTTTTGTTTATGTGTTTGATTTTTACTGCGAATAAATTCTTATTCTATTCTATTCTATTCTTCTAATAATATGATATTCTAATCTATTTAAAAATATGTACTTATTATTTATTATTTTATTTGATTCGACTCTATCATAGTTAAATTATATTAAAGTGAAACTTTTATTACATCGTCTCAAACTTTTTGGTCTGTGTAGCGCATGTCGCGTGACGGTCGTCTGCCGAGTAGGTATATAGCAGTGTTCGGAATCGTACAATAAAGTTTCACTTTTACCGTGGTTTCATAAAACCACACAACATTTTTTATTTATTATTTTATTTGATTCGACTCTATCATAGTTAAATTATATCAATCTAAGTAATACCTTATTTTTTACCAGACCGAAAAACATCAACAGACACAATCATACAACCAGACTCACAACCAGACGCTATCTGTGCGCCAGACGCTTTCGGCAACATTCCACACCCAGAACGATGTGACGCTTTCTATTTGTGTGCGGCCGGTAATGCGATAGAACTGTTCTGTAGTTCTGGTTTTGAATATGACGCTGTGCTTATGGTAAGGATTGTTTTTATTTATTTTATAATAAAAATACGATAAAACTACTTAAAAAAGCTTGACAAATGTATTTTTATATCGTATGTACTTAAAAGTGTCTAATGTTAGCTAGATAATTATTAAAAATTCTGACTTAAATAATTTGTTCTACATTAAAATAAGTTATAAAAATTATTGATCGGACCAAATCTTAATGACAAAAGTAATTCTTCTTAATATTTCAAGACCTAAATCTTAGTCCACCTTTTCTCTAATTTTATGCATTATTCGATTACATAATTTTAATCCAATTTTATTTTTCAGCAATGTACCCGCATATCAGACAACGGATGCACGGCTATGAAGACGAAATAATAATATTTGACACTACCTCATATTATATCCTTGAAGATACGACTGCGATTTCGAAAATGGAACGATCGAACGGCCTTCTGTCAAGTTTGACAGCTGTCGAATACAAAATGGCGCCAAAAATAAAATTAAAAACCCAAAAAAGGTGCTATTTGTACTAAGATTGTTACAGGGTTAAAAGGCTTTTATTACTGTTTATAAATAATTTATTTCACTTGTTACCGTTTACGAACGAATAATCGAAGTGTATTAACGAAATAAAAGATTGGTTTTAAAATTTGTTTTTTATTTATTACTAGTTAACATCCCATAATTTATGCAATTTTCAATAAGTTGGAATATAATGGTTCATTCAATGCAATAAGTCAAACGCAGTCGACAGTATTAGCGTGTTGACAAGCCTGAAATATAAAAATTAAATTAATACTAAAATATTTAGGTTTATCTTTACACTTTGTTGTTGATAGTTTTGTAAGCATATGTTTATATGGAAAATACATAAAATTGACTTCTGTGGTCTGTAGTTAAAAGTTTTGCAATTCATTCAAAAGCTTTATATCGTACCAGCCAAACGAATGTGTAGATAGTTCTACAAAAATCTTTATCATATTTTTGTGAAACTTATTAAAAAATCAGTACACACGTCACATCGCATCACGTCATAAAATCAGACCGTCTATATCGTCTGTCGTTAATAACTAGAAACTATTAATCGAAACATACAATTATTAGTGTCATTATTTAACTCAGTCAGCCCACTGCTATTAAATTATTTAGGACGAAGCAAATCTACTTTTCATTCCACCTTCAACAAAGCCATTCACTGATATAGTTTCAAACCGCCGTGTACACAGACACAGTCCTCATATACGATTTTCTAATAATATTGCAAATGCGAATGTTTGTGAGTAAAAACTACTGCGTAAAAACTACTGGACGGATTTGTGTGAAATTTTACATTAATATAGTTTATTCAGGCATTCAGCAGAATAATAATATATTGAAATACTAGATTTTACCCGCGGGTTCAAAGGCGTGTTTTTTAATTTAAATAAATATGCTTACCTGATTTCCTTGATGGAACTTATAACCCTCTGGGCATTTGTACCGAGACATTCTTCCGTGGTTACAATAGTAATAAATGTTGCAATATGGTCTATTGATCGTTCGGAAGTGATCGTTTTCGAAACATTTTGGTATATCGTGGACAAATATAGGAGATTGTGTTGTTGTTGTCGTAGGTGATGTTGTTGTTGTTGTTGTTGTTGTTGGCGGTTCTGTTGTTGTTGTTGTTGTTGGCGGTTCTGTTGTTGTGGTTGTTGTTGTGGGCTGTTGTGTTGTTGTGGTTGTTGTTTTTGGTGGTGGTGTTGTTTTTGGTGGCGGTGTTGTTGTATGCGGTGGTGTTGTTGTTGTTATTGGCATATGTTTTATAACAGACTTATTTCTTTTTCTCGGCAACGCAAAGCGTAATGATGGACTATTTTCCAGCAGTAAATCATCAATTTCTTCTTCCGATGTATCTTTAGTAAGTTGTTTAGATTCAGAGCCTGTTCTTAATGTTTCTTGTGATGGTAAATTAGTTTCTTCTGATACTGGTATCATATGAAGATGGTTACTATTATGTGATCGCGGTGAAGCGGTTGAAAGTAAATTATTTGGATGTTTTGAAACGACTGGTATCTTTGATGATAATGAAGATTTTGATTCAGATTTTGATAGCCCTGGTAGATTTTCTGTTTTCATAGATGATGTTGATTGTTTTAATGCGTCATGTTGTACAAATTTTAAGGGTATGTTTTTTGTTGTTGATGCAGAATGTTGTTTTGTTGTTGTTTTAGGTGTTGGAGCTACGCGTTGTAATGTTGATTTTGAAGGATGTGTAGAGGAAAATATATGTTGTGTAGATTCTAATGAAGATTCTTCTGCAGCGATTCTGAATTCGTTTTGTGGCTTTGTTGTTGTTGTTGATTCAGTTGTAGTTGTTGTTGGTAATGTTGTTGTTGTCGTTGGAGCAGGTGTTGTTTGTTGACAGGGAAGTGGTGAAGGTATGGGTTTTATTGGCGGTTTCGGTTTGTGGCATTTGGGTGATTTCCATGGTTGACAATTCTGGAAAAAAAAAAGAAAATTACAATAATCAGAGATGCTTAAATGATATAGGTTTTATTTTATTACAGAATAGGTAAATAAGGAAACTCTATCAAGCTTATTTTGTATAAATTATCAAAGAAATAAATGGAAAAATCGCCACAAACTCACAATAACTTAAAAACATATAATATAATCGATTATAGATCTTAAGTTACCTAACTCATAACAAATAAACTTTATAATAACTATATACCAGATTTCGCGCGCGGCTTTGCTCGCTTTCTAGAAAACCTAACAAATTATACCTAGGTACACTAAAATTATATTCTCTTCTATCTCTATTTCTATAAAAAAGTAACTATCAAAATCTGTTACGTAATTTTATATATCTAAGCCTACAGACACACTTAAGGCTATACATATACTTTATTAAATACTATGTAGTGATAATCATACTTACGACCTTAGCTTTTATTTACTTACATTAGTATCGGGATCGAAGTACAATTTAAAAGGACAAATATACACATAGGGTCTGAACTTATAGCACATTATGTATCTCCTGCAGTCTGTAGGATGTGAGATGGCATTGTGAGTCGCACCACGGCAGAGGTTTATTCTACGAGCCACTACGATTTGTACCACTATAGTAAGTAAGAGGAGCCGCAATGAAGCTGTAAAACAGTATTTCAATTTCATATCTTTGGTTTTTAAAATTCAAATAAAAGTTGTAAACTGAATAAATTTATCTGCTAGCTTTTCGCCCGCAGCTTCGCCCACACAAAGGAAACCTCGTAACTGTATATAGTTCCCGTTCCCGTGGGATTTTCGGGATATAAACAATCATATGTGTTATTGCAAGTTATAAATGTTCCCTCTAGGTGTGTGCCAAATCTCATTAAAATCGGTTCTGCAGTTTTTGCGTGAAGGAGTAACTAATAAACATAGTTAAGGTAACGGCACCAGTGGTGGACAAGCATCCAGTAATGGACAAAATAAA
>CAJQZN010029771.1:0-11341 GCA_907164685.1 Colias eurytheme | reverse complement strand
ACATGATAATCTTTGAACACAGTGTACGCTAGCTTTGTCACACTAGTGATTGAAGCAATGTTTTATCCCTTTCATTATTTCAATACAAGTGTCAAGCATGTGTCATTCATAAAGAATTGTAAATTGTTATTTTTACTCATAAACTGTAATAATTTAATATATTTTCCTGTGATATGATATTCCTTTATCTTTTTGCACGAATACGTGCACTTTCTGAACACACAGGAAGGCATTTTCGACAACTTTAATGTACCTATCGGCACATGCGCTCACTGGGACCGGTGACAATCTGACTGATTGCATTGGTCCCAAATAGGACCAATTCACGGAAGCAATTTTGGTGCGTTGATGACGTATCTACCTCTTGTTTCTATATATAATATCATTGACTTAAACTAAAAAAAACATTTCATACCACCTTAACCATCAAAATCAAAACTATTTGTACATTACACAATTTCTATATTTTCTATATACCCTCTTAAACTAAAAGTAGCAAGTAATGCAAACATCACGAAAAATGATATTATAAGTAAAAATGTTGTGTGGTTTTATGAAACCACGGTAAAAGTGAAACTGTTCGAACGGTTCCGAACACTACTTTGTGTAGCGCATGTACGTGTCGGTCGGCTGCCGAGTAGGTATACCTACTCGGCAGCCGCGATACACGCGACATGCGCTACACAGACCAAAAAGTTTGAGACGATGTAATAAAAGTTTCACTTTAAAAGGGTATAGATACGTTACCAACACAACATTAATTAATCTTAAAAAACGTTACAATAACGCACACACGATTAGACGTCAAAGTGAGATGGCATGATTCTAACTATCGTAAGCGAAAAAGAGACAACTGAAGTAAATTCCGGCTAATTAGCCACATTTCAACGTGCCAGAACGATAACCTATCTACATCTACATATTTATTTTTAACAGCATTGAAAATACCCTTTTATTAATGGTATCCAACCACCTAAACTTTTGTACCAGTTATCACAATTCATAGAAAACTAAAAATAATGGATACAGAATATTAGTAAACGAAAACTATAATAACAATATAACTTAGGAAAACTAATACTAATTAAGTACTAAATAATACAATAGTATTAATGAGAAAGCCAGTTCTGATATATTTTTAAATGGTTAAAATGTCTTTTGAAGCTTTCACAAAAAATATATTTTCTTAAGATAACAATCAACCTTGTTTAAAATTTGTTGATGTTTATGATTATTGCTTTATATGTAATATCTATTTTAGTAATATACTGAACTAGGAGAAAAACATTTTTTTAAATCTACCCTCAAGTAATATTATTGTGAATAGCTTGTTCATTATATAAATAGGGCTCAATGTTTAGATATTGTTTATCTTCTGTTGAATTATTATGTATATTTTTAATGCTTATGTTCTAATGACATTAAATAAAAAATGTGTGCGTGTACTTACTAGTGTACACACGTAAGAAGTGAAACTTCTGTATGACCTTATTTTTCAAAAAATAATTTACTATAATATGCAACTTTACCGAAATACGTCGAATCACGCGTGGTAGGGATAAGAAAAAGATGGCGCGTAACTGAAAAATGTCACGCGTAACGAAAAAATGTTACACTAAATTTTTTTCCAACCCCCGAATCCCGATAAAGAAGTTTCACTTCAAAAAGTAGTAGTATAATGTAGTTAGGTTAAATAGTTTCTTATACTAACAAAATTGAAAACTTACTAATTGTTTTTACCAGGAAAACTTTATCAATTTTTTAATAAATTGTGATGATTAAAACTAGTTTGAATACTAGTTACATATTTAAATATACTAAGTTTTAAAGAAGCTGTTTTGAACTAAATAAATACATATATCACAGAAAAAAAATCTTGTACTATTATAATAATATAAAAATTAAAGAGGAACTGAATTACTTGTTGAGCAATTTTAGAATTAAGTAAAAAATCTAAAAATATGATTTATATGTAAGTTCAACATGATTCCTAACCAAATTATTATGTAACATAACCTTCAGTGTTTTTATGTAGGTATATTTTAAATACTGGTACATATTGTACATATTTTCTTTTAGTAGTTTACTTTAAATTGGTTTTTATATTGGACATTTGCATCACAATTTTCTGTTAAATTACTTGTGTTGTAGAGATTTACACCAAAATAAAGTTCTGGTTACAACCAAGGGTATATTTTGGTTTACCTATAAATTGTTACACAGTCAGAAGGCATTATAATATTTAAAAAAAATATGATACCGGATATATCTTTCAATTGAATACCAATATGAATTTCTAATAAGAAAAAAACAAGTAAAAAATTGTGATTACATTCATAATAAAACAAAAATGCTCAGTGGAATATCTTGAGCTAGATAGATACTTTAGTTTTTTTAAGAAATTAATTTATTTCTATATGAACCTAGAAAATTATGTTTTATGAAAGGTAGATAAATATATCCTAAGTTTTAGTTTTTATCCTAGTTATTTATAAATAAAAGCAAAAATGTGCAATTAATGAGAATTCCTCTGAGGTAATTTAAGTGATTATTTTTAATAATATCAGCAAAAATACTAAGTAAATGATCACACATATATACATACATAGTTGTGAAACTTTCTGAGTGATTTATTTTAATGGATCTTAGGTCTGATTTTTCAATCCTTGGTTAAAACTTATTCATCGAATAATATATTAAACTACCATTTCAAAAATATATTGTAATTGTCCGTATTTGACATTTTAATATGTTCGTGCAATACTATAATGGACGGATAAATTTTAACCAAGGATTGAAAAATCGGCACTTGAACAATTTTATTTTTAACAAAATAAGTTTTTTGTGGAACAAAATATGAGGTAAAATCCTATCAATCAAGCTAATAAAGTTAATTAACTAGTGATTTTATATATTGCATAACAACAGAAAATGTTTAATTCTTTTACTTTTACATTGTGAACAAAAAATGTTTATAGAGAGCTCGCACACAATACTAGTTAATATACATAGATACTACTACATAGATAACTGAAGAAAGAGCTTGTTTCTTTGATAAATCATTCAAGGATTTAAAATTTATATGAATCAAATTATATAACACAATTATTATAGTAAAAACATAAAATAAATCACCAGAAAGTTGCAACCAAGAAAAGAAAGTGAATACCTCAATCGTCATCCACCCTTTGTTTTTTACTCGTATTCGACGGCGTCTGCGGCGGCGAGCACCCCGTATCCCGCCGCTTCCCGGAATGTCTTGCACACCCAGACCTATTTGTTAACGACTCGCGTTCCCTTTCTTTGGTCGGAGAGAACTGCTTCAACATCTCTACATCATTGAATATAACTTGAGCACCCCCACCGCATGTTGGCACTATATCTCCCTTGTATAACTTCGTTTCTAATTCCCCATCTGTATCTTGTTCTTGCGATATTAGGCAGTATTTCGACGTTTTGGAGTTCGCTATGTCTTTCACGTGTGTTAGTTTGTTTACTAGTTTACTATTGCCAATGCTAGGTTTCATAACCGTTCCCATGGGGACGAGTTTGTTTGGCGCGTGTTCCACCCAGCCTCTGCCATCTTCTGATAGCGATCTTCTGTGTCTAGGATTCGCTATGGCGACACCTCGTCTTGATGTTGGCGTGTCATGTGTTTCTTTTGTATGACCAGAGCTAAATGGTGTTAGTAAATGGGCTGGTAGCGCTCTCGGTGTAGATCCTGGTGTGAAATCTCTTCCGCTAGTTTGCGCTCCCATTTCTATTGTAGATCTAGGCGCTGCGTCGTCCCCACGGTCGTTTAAAGCGCAGGCAATTATACGCAATCTATTCTCTTTTTCTTCAATTGCGTTGCGGAGACGTTCCTTTTCTGTGTTTATTTCTTTCGCCTTTTCGTGTTCGGCGGCGATCTTGTGCTGGTATTTTCTTTCGAGAACCTTCTTCTGTTTCTCTTTATCAAGTTTATTTTGGCTGAGGAGGAGCTCCTTTTCTTGTAAGTCACGTTTCAGGCCAGATGTGTATTCTGTCATTTCGGCTAGTTTCTTTTGATGGTTTAATGCTGCGTTCTCTGTAGCAGTTAGGCGGTCTTCTAATGCTTTCACTCGTCGTTCAGCGGTGGATAGCTGATTGCGTAGAGACGTGTTTTGGATCCTCACTTCAATAGACTCGTTTACTAATTCTAACAGCGCAGACCGTAATCTTTCGTCTTTTATGTCCTTGCTTTGTTTTAACGTCTGTATGCGACTTATACGCATTTCCAAATGCGCAATTAGTTCCTTTATGATGTGAGATTCTTGTGGACTATTCATTTTAATACTTGGGAAGTCTGGTCCTAGGCTGTACACTAGTCCTAAATCTAGTTCTAAATCTTTTGCTTCCGGTTTCATTATCTTATCTCGAGCTGCATTGAACAATCGGTTTGCTTTACGTCGACCAGACATCAGACCTATAGTAGCTGCGACATCTGTCACTTGAGACTTAGCGACTTCTACTTCTGACGCTACTTCCGCAAACCTCATAACTTGTAGCGTCTCATCATAATCTTCAGCTCTAGGATTGGCACAGACAACCATTCTAACTTGACCTTCACCTTCAAAGAAATTTTTGAATAGATGAGTGAGCTTTGATTCGCGATATGGTACCATATTGTTAGAAGAATTAGTTTGATTTTCCCTTAACACCTCTAGGCAAGTACGGAGCGTCATTAGTGACTTATTTATATTACCAGCTTCACGAAGTCGCTGTCCTGTGTTCTTTGTCCTATTGGTTCGTTCACTACCAGCCAAATCAACAAGGCTCAATTGACTTATCGAGAGGAATTTCTTGTTTTGAATAACAGCCTCTCCCATTTCATCGACAGGTGCCTGCACAAGTCTGATTGTGAAGATGGAGTGGCTTCTACTTGATTCTGTATTAAGAGTCGTATGAGCCATTCTCTTCCGCTTTAAACCTAGATAGAAAGCTTCAAATGCTTCCTCTGCTGATTTTATTTCAATCTCCGTTACGCCATGCACATACATGTTATGCGCTGCGTCTTCTCTTATCATTTTGACTGGTAAATTCTTACTTAATGGCCCGTCTTCAAGTAAATCAAACACACTATTATTGTAAACTTCTACATAAGTTACAAATACACCATATTGATTGTCTTCATTGATTCCCTCTATTTTTGTTAAGTCATTGTTAGACATTGCCAAATCTGGGTTGGAATTATTTTTGCGGCCACTTTTGAATTTGTGTAATTCATGCTGCCTTTCCAACATGGCTTCAGCTTCGCTTTGTATGTCGAACATGTTCATTTTATCAGGTTTGAATATATATTTGTGTGCTTGTAGTTCATTTATAGTTTTAAATATGACATTGAGACATCTGGGTAAAATACCACAATTGTTCGGTTCGCCGGTCATGGTGAAGGTTTTACCGCTACCAGTTACTCCATAAGTGAATAATAAGCCATTTTTACCTTTGAGCAAGCCTTCGCAGAGCGGCAAAGCGACTTTGTCGAACACGTCTTGTTGATTGGTTTCAGGCGGGAACACTTCTTTGAAAGTATATTTCATTGTTTTGTTGTTTTCGTTCCTGTAACTGATGGCTGTGGATGGCGGCGTCATAAGGATCGTTGTTGGAGACAGTATTTTGATACATGAAGTATCATTTTCACGCTGCATAGGCCGCAAACGGCAATATACTTGTACAGGATCCCTTTCTCCCTGGCATAAGTTTTGTTTGCTCCTAGCTGGCGTTCGCATTTCGTTCAGCTTCGGTTTCGATCTCGCGGACTTCATTTTCACTAAATTCACTAACTAGTACACTGTTTTCGATATTTGCACAAAAATTAGTTCTAACGGCTTGAAAAAATCAAAGCAACGGTCGTTCGTACTTCGTTTAGTAAACTTTAACCGGATAAGTTTGATTGTAACGTCAAAGTGCGGAACGTATTTATCTATCTCGTTCACACTTATGTATTTGACATAACTATCGAAATTGCTCTCTCGCTTTTGCTAAGTAAACGGCTGGAAAAGATGTCTATGCATTATGGTCGGATTATATGTCTGTCATAGTTGTCATCAAAGTTTGATGTTGCTATATTTAAATAGCAGAAACCAAATTATTTAAAATCAAAATTTAAGATAAAATTAATGAAACTTGTATAAAATGATATTTATTTGATTTTTGTGTCCATTAAATGTGAGTTACATTTTTAATAATCTTTATAGATCGTATTATGGTATTCATAATCTGTACTTTCTAAAAATTTAAAACTTCAATGTCATCTGTTTCATTGTTTACAAACAATGCTGAGCAAATTTTTAAATTATTTTTCAATAAGTTTAAATTAAAACTTTACAGGGCGAAAAATACGATGGCAGAAGGGCTGATGTTTGGTCATGTGGTGTTATTTTATATGCTTTACTGGTGGGCGCCTTACCGTTTGACGATGATAATTTAAGACAACTACTCGAAAAGGTTTGTGCTTCATAATTATTAAAAAAAAAAAAACTTTTATTTCGTTATTTAAATCTGTGATTTAAATATGAAAATACTTGTTTGACTACAATAAAGTATAAATTTTACTAAATTAGACTACCTACATTAATAGTTACTGTGTAAAACTCAGTTTCTTTTTAGTTGTGTATAATAAATATTACTTATAAAACTTATTTGAAAAAAATGAAGGTTTGTTTTTATAGGCTACTATGCATGTTAAGGTAAAAATGTAGAACAATTCCTATCCAACCTTCACAATAGAGTAATAAATAACTTTATTAAATGATCATTTACATATTATCTGTTTTGTCATTATAAAATTAAATGTTTTCAGGTGAAAAGGGGTGTGTTTCATGTACCCCATTTCGTGCCGCCCGATTGCCAACAATTATTAAGAGGGATGATTGAAGTTAACCCTGAGAAGAGGATGACGGTGTGTATTTTGTTTGTCTGTTTGTGTATAGGGAACTGCTGTGTTAAAATTGAAAATTAGTTTGTAGTTTTTATAGATACCTAATCATTATAATACATATCTTTAATAGAAATGACTAAGTCAACTGATTTTTTCATGTTCATAACAGAAGTAGTTATTCATTATATTTGTTACATGAAAATTCTATAAAATGAACATATCCAACAATTATTATTTTACTTCATTCAAAACAGAAATTTCAACTTGTTTAGTTGATTTGTGTTTTATGGCTCTTTATAACATTACAAAGTAATTTGAAAGATTATATTGTATTTGATATATACTCCAGTCAGTCAAGACAATCAATTCACAATAATTCCAAAAGTTTTCAAACTTCGGTCAAGTGAATGGTACATAATTGCAATTTTAACAATGTTCCGGACTGCGGACAAGGTTGCAAAATGTGATTTATTGTCGTCCCAATGTACCATTCACTTGACCGAAGTTTGAAAACTTTTGGAATTATTGTTAAATTTTCGATTTCGAATGTCCATTCTGACTGATGTTATAGGTATTTGAATTATTTCTACTCAAAATATTATTTATTAAGTTAAATTTTTACTAAGTTTTTTTCCCAAAACTTTATTTATATACATAAACACACATTCCAGCTAGCAGAAATAACCCGTCACCCCTGGGTAACCGCGGGGGGTAGGGGAGAATTAGAACAAGAACTACCAATGATGGAGGTTGTACAAACAAGGGTTCTACCGACAGCAGACGCGATCGATCCAGATGTGTTGCAGGCGATATGCAGCTTGGGGTGTTTTAAACATAGGGATAAACTGATACAAGATTTGTTGAGTCCACAGTGAGTTTTAATTTACTGTTACTTTAAAAAAAAACTCCTACAAACCTTGTAACAATAATTAACATATTTATTGTTTGATGGTCGTGGCAATAAAATAGCGAGACATGGTCTCTATAATATTCTTATCTCTATAATAATAAGTTATTTTACATAAATTACAATCGTAATTCTTATTTAAAAACATAAAAACAAACAATCATAAATATAGCAGGGAATAAGTGGATGCGACACGTTAAAGACAGAGACAAATGGTACAAATTGGAGGAGGCCTATACCCAGAAATGACCGCCTCCTCGGTACAGTGGTTGACGCGTGAGCGTAGAACCGAGGGGTCCTGGGTTCGATTCCCGGTGGAGACGAAAAAAAAAATGTCTCGGTCTGGCAGGACACAGAAGGCTGATCACCTACTTGTCCCTAAAGAAAAATCGATCAGTGAAACAGATGTATGAATAATGCATCTGCCCCCTACCCCACTACGGGGACACGGGACTTCACTTTTATACCCAGACATGGGTTCCTATTCAAGAAAAATGAACAATTCTCTCAGCTTAGTTTTCTTTATACATCATAATGTATAATATTATAGGGCTGAAGAGTTTGTTTATTTGAACGCGCTAATCTCAGGAACTACTGGTCCGATTTGAAAAATTATTTCGGTGTCAGATAGCCCATTTATCGAGGAAGGCTATAGGCTATTTATCATCACGTTAAGACCAACAGGAGCGGAGCAATGTTTGTGAAACCGCGCAGCACAGCTAATAGTATATAAGTATAAATATGTCATTATAATACATGTTATAAAAGTGAAGTCCCGTGTCCACAAGTGGGGTAAGGGGCAGATGCATTATACATCTATTTCACTGATCGATTTCCTTTAGGGACAAGTAGGTGATCAGCCTTCTGTGTCCTACTAGACCGAGACATTTTTTTTTCTTCGTCTCTACCGGGAATCGAACCCAGGACCCCTCGGCTTTACGCTCACGCATCAACCACTATACCAAGGAGGCGGTCACTTGTTATATGATGGGAAATAAAAGGCAATACATTACATAGCTTACAAAGGCAAATAATTATTAATTATTAATTTAATAATAACTTTCAGCCACAACACAGAGAAAGTGATATACTTTCTCTTGCTCGAACGCAAACGGCGTCGGCCCGCACGTGACGATGAGCCACGCCCACCCGCACTGGCTGCTCCTACTGACCCTCCACGGAAACGACTTGATACTTGCCGGGTGAGATACACACAGTCACACACATACACCACTACCACAGTATTACAATATATTTCCTACAGTACGGCGACGAATGTACTTGTGCAGAGAAACGGAGGGGTACTGGCGGGGGGTCGGGAGATGCGGGCCTCGTACCGCAAACACGCTTAGTTTGCATACTTAGCGCGAAAGGACGACGCAGTCGTATTTTTTGTGTAATAATTTTATTATACTTACATATTCTATAATGGCACGCACAAACTGTTCTGTGTATGGATGTAAATCTACACAGAAATCCTAGAAGGAAACAATATTTTTTAGATGGATTGTATTTGTAATTTGTATCTGTAGAATTATTTAAATCAAAGCTATGATGTATATGTTGTCCTCATTCTTTTCTTATCAGATTGTTCGTCCGAATGGGAATATATTACTTAGTTAAATTTTATAATAGACTATTAAGATCATCCAAAAATAAAGTGTCATGTTAATATTTAGCAGTGCAATATATATAATAAATATTTATGAACAAATAATTACATCAGTTATAATAATCGCAATTATTTTGAATGTACATAATAGTTATAATCACAATTGTTTTATTTCCCATTTGTTGCAACCCTAGCATATTTTAATGTGGCAGCGTAAGTACCTACGCTGGCGGCGGCATCACGTGACATCAAAGGCGTTGCCTTACTGCAGAAAATATATATTGTAATATAAGAACCAACACACATAGACAGAGAAATATACAAAATTATGTACGGACACAGATTTTATAAACGTGTACATTGTCAAACTGAAGGCGTTCACCGCTTTAATAATAATCAAATCAAATATTTTTAACTAATAAAACACTAAAATGATTTCAGGTTAACGGCCAGTCAGCTCATTTCGGACAGATAAGCGAAGGGTCACCGATCACTCCCAGGCGGTCACAGTTCAGGTGAATATTTATTCATTTGTTCATTCAACACTTTGAAAATTATTTGCCCAAAGGCTCTTAAGATTCATTTAAACGTGAAATTTTACGGATTTTTTAGTCTCTGATAAATATAATTCCACTGTTTTCAAGTTAATAATTAAATAACAAAGCCTGCATTATAAATTTATAAGTGCTAGCAATATATTGGTGAAAATTGTATTGAATTTCATGCTATTTTTCTGTAGTGTCTAAATAAACAAACTGACAAACAGATTGACATTGTTTAAATAGTTGTGCAGCTAACATGGAATTTATAGATGTATACTAGCGGTCCGCCCCGGCTTCGCCCGTGGTACATATGAAAAATAGATGTTGGCCGATTCTCAGACTTACCCGATATGCACAGAAAATTTCATGAGAATCGGTCCACCCGTTTCGGAGGAGTATGCAGACTAACATTGTGACACGAGAATTTTATATATGTATAAGATTTATTTGACTTCCAAACATCTTAGTTTGACACTCTCACTTAAAAGCGTTTGACACTCTCACTACTATAGATATAGCAGTAAAATAATACGATGTTGCAGTAACCATTATTTATTTCATGCACTTTCATGAATAACATACAATTTTAACTGTATATATATGAGTTATTCGAATTGTTTACAATTTTTTATAGTCAAGTAAAAAATTACGTTATACTGGTGTTCTTCAAGGAACTGTCTTTGGACCTCTATTCTTCTTTCTCTATTTTAAGTTTAGCTTTTTAAACTATTTATTTTATCATTAAAATTAAATCCCTTTTACAACAACAATCTATAAATTGATTTTCATATACTATAGTACTTTTATACTCAGTGTTTTAAACAAATAAGTAAAAACAACTTGGTTTATTTGTTGAAACTGAAACATTTATTTTGTCAACTGGACTTCATTTAAAAGCGCTTTTGAATGAAAATCCTTTGAAGATTGTCGCATAAGAACCACAGGACAGTTATTTAATGGGCATAATATTATGATTATGTAAATATTATGTAAAATAACATGATTTTAAAAGAGTAACTACGGAGTTTCTTGCCGGCCGGTTGGCTAGTTCTCCGTAGAAACTGCTTTCCGAAATGCTGGTAAATGGTTAAACTATGTAATGACTAATGACGATTCAAAAGTGCTTCTAGAAGAAGTCTAATTGAATAAATATTTGAGTTTAAAATAAAGAAAATAATTTTTCTAAAAGGGTTGTTGTTGTTGTAAAAAAAGATATTTTTGACGTGACAACGTCTTATAATTCGATATAGCCGGCTGCACTCACGAAAAAACATGACTTATGCGGCGTTACCTCGCTCTGAGGCGTTCCATGTAAGGCTAAAAAGCACAATCGGCCTTAAGGGCTTGGTCTAGTAGTGCAAACAAATGCATCCTGTCATCCT
>CAJQZN010029770.1:0-10523 GCA_907164685.1 Colias eurytheme | reverse complement strand
ACGTTGCAGTCGTAAATATGGCTTTACGAGTTAATTTATAAACTTCTTTGTGTTCGTTATTGTACCGATATTAATCAATGCTTAATCTAAAATCTTGCAATCTGTCAGACATAACTTTTTGTTGTATGATAGAGCGAAACAATGGGAAAAATATTGAAACATAATTATAAGAGTCATTTTAAATTTGATAGAAAGTATACTAAAATATAATACTGTATTCTTATTAACCCCTACTTTTTTTAAGGTATTATTAATACAAGGTGGATTTAAAATTTAAACTTTTATATAGGTAATATTTAATACATCTATATATATAAAACTCAAAGGTGACTGATATAGTCATCTATCAACGCACAGCCCAAACCACTGGACGTATCGGGCTGAAAATTTGCATGCAGGTAGATGTTAGAACGTAGGCATCCGCTAAGAAAGGATTTCCCGAAATTCTTGCGGGAACGGGGAAAAACGGGGATGCACGTACAAAGTCGTGGGCGGAAGCTAGTAAAATATAAAATCTCTAATTTTGATACAGTTTTTTTTTTAATTATTTATTTCTATAGACATACGTGTAAAAGAGAGGATGTTTTCGATACCGTATGGTCGAACGTCGACGACCCTTATCTTCAAGCCTACCTCATGCCGTATAGTCCTCTTGAAATAATATATAATATACAGACAGGATAAGCAACTTAGTTATATGTATAAAAGATCATTAAGTAACAGTATTTGTTCTTTGTCGTATATAATAATATATACTAAAACAATAGTAGTAAATCGAATCTAAAGCTATAATATTTATGAATGTTATCACACTACTATTACTATTTATAATTATATAAATACTAAACTTTCATGAACAGTCATGAAAGTTTAATAGAACACGACTGTTTCAATTTTAAATTAAAAATTCAATCATCATTATATCCCTTTAATAAATAAAAAAGAACGTGTGTGCCGAGCACACGTATCAGAAGTGAAACTTCATGGCAAGATTCAAAAATACCAAAATCGTCGTATTACTCCATGACGTGACGGTATTGCCATGACACGACCTTAAAATTTTACTCTAAATGCGCCTAAAGAACTTTCGCTTAAAAACAATACCGAAATAATTAGTACATCCATTTGTTAGCAACGATGTCAAAGCACATAAAAACTTCACCGTTAAACTTATAACACCGCTGTTTATCATCCTTAATAAAAAAAAACACGTTTGTAACGTTCCCCGTTCATGTTTTTCAATACCAGAATATATCAATCATCTTTCGAAACTAAAGTATGTGCACAAAGATTTTCCTTATTGCCACATGCGAAAGGAAATTTGTATTCCTTATGCACCCTTTTCAAATGTAAGCTTCTATTTGCCTTATTGCGGACTTTCAAACTAATAATTGAAAGACGCTTAATGGAGGAGCGGAACATTGGTAAGTTTTTGGTATCGATTTTCTTTGTTCCAATAGCAGAGTATTGAGTAAGATTTTTGAACGTTATTTTTTATGCTGCCAATGCGAAATAAAAATGAATGGACTTTAATATAATCTCTTTAGAGTTTCAAATGATAAAAACAGAACTTTATTATCATCATTACATCACTGTCTGTCCGTCCGTCTGTCACTAGGCTGTATCTTATAAATTACATTGCATTTATATCAACAATTAATATATTTTTTTTAGGTTGGCACAGTCATAAATAGGATAGGTGATGGGATCAATTATTTTGCTGATTGTTCTTATTTGTAATTTTGTACGGAACCCTTCATGCCACTTCGATTCACACTTGATTGATTTTTTACTAAATACGAAAATTTTTGTACTATTATATAATATCTGTAATATTAAGTGAAATCTTCTTTGTCGATTCACTCTTGGCAGAGTGGTCGTGGTCACGTGAGACGTCCACATACCACCGGCTAGAGGCGGACACAGCTTTCCGCACGATCTCCCGCCATCTCTTCCTGTTACTAGACTGTCTGGCGCAGTCTGATACGCGAATTCCTACAGCAGATTTCACTTGGTCGGTCCAGCGCATTGGTGACCTGCCGCGCGATCTGATTCCTTCCACCTTTCCTTGTACTACCAGCCGCTCAATGGAGTTGTTATCTCGCCTAGACACGTGTCCAAAGTATTGCAGTATGCGCGACTGTACTACGGTCGATAAACGCTATTTGATGCCGAGCTCTTGGAGTATGGACTTGTTGGTGCGAAACTCTGTCTACGATATCCCTAGCATCTTCCTCCAGCACCACATTTCTAGAGCATTTATCTTCCCTTTTTCCAACTCGCGCACTGTCCACGTTTCTGCCTCGTAAATACACCTACACTACAATCATCTAGATTCTAGATCATCTAGACCTATCATATTATAATATTCCATGAATATTTCATGTTTCTATTTCAGGAACAATTATTATAATCTATAAACTTGTATACTGGAAGTCCGTTTGTGCATGTTTATGTCCACTCTTAAATAATATTTTCGTTTGCATCCTACTAATATTATAAATGCGAAAGTTTGTGAGGATGTGTGTGTGTGTGTGTGTTACTCTTTCACGCAAATATGTACTACTGAACCCATTACAATAAAACTTAGCACACATATAGAGGGTAACTTGGATTAACTCATAGGATAGGTTTTATCCCGGAAATCTCACAGTAACGGGAACTATGCGAGTTTTACTTTGAAAACGCGGGCGAAGCCGCGGGCGGAAATCTAGTATTATATAACTACGTCAGTGGGCTAATATTAAGACACTTACACACCTAGAGAATACGCTTTACCGAATAATAAATTAAATTATACTGAAACCTTCACTTATCTTTAAAAAAAACTGCATCAAAATCAATTGCGTAGTTTTAAAGATTTAAGCATACATAGGAATATAGTGACAGAGAAAGCGACTATATAGTATGTAGTGATGATGCAATAATTGTCTAGTATACCGTCCTTTTTGGACAATATTAAAAACATTCATAATACAACGCCAGTAGACTATAATATGAAGATTATACACACGTAGAATGAAGAGACTACAATGTAATATCCTGCAATTGTCTAGTATACATAATTTACATTTGCAACCACCAAAGTTCACTCTAAATAACACAAATAAATGTTTAATGAAATAATCGGGTATTGCGGTGTGTTTCAATTAATGGAACAGTTACTAAAATGCTTTTAAAATACCTTTTAATATATTAAATACTAGCTTTACGTCCCCGGCTTGGCTCGCGTAGTCAAAGAAAATCCGGAATATTCTCGTTCTAGTGGGTTTAGACCTATCATAATATTATAATGTCCTTTTTCAGGTCTCAAGCTATCTGTGTGCCAAATTTCATCAAAATTGGTTCAGAGGTTGAGGCGTGAAGAAAAAACAAACAGGCAGACAATAGTTTCTTTCGCGTATATAATATTAGTTTTTTAAGATTGTTTAACAATGCTTCAAATATTTTGTAATATACCGTTTTTTTGTAGTGGGGAAATCTTCCAAAGATACCCACGGCCCGCGGGGAAGGAGCCGTGGGTTATGTCGGATTCATACCGACTAAAACCCCACTGTGTTCCGTCGAGCCGTTTTATATAAGTACTAGAGGTCCGCCCCGGCTTCGCCCGTGGTACATATTTCGCAATAAAAGGTAGCCTATGTCCTTTCTCGGGTATCAAAATATCTCCGTACCAAATTTCATGCAAATTGGTTCAGTAGTTTAGGCGTGATTGAGTAACAGACAGGCAGACAGAGTTACTTTCGCATTTATAATATTAGTATGGATTGTTAGAATTCTTCCGCGTATACGTATATATACGTCACGTAGTAGAAGATTTGCCTTCTAGACGAAAGTGCATAAATAATTTATTACAAGTGGGAATTTGACCTTTATCATAATGGTTGTTCGTTGGGTTGTATCAATGAATATTGTCTAAAAAGTTACAACTCTTATGAAAAATTTAAACAAGATTGACATATTTGCCTAGAAAATATTGCTTAGAAAATAACGCTCAAATTTCCAATATAAATTTATAAATAATACCAATATTTAAACCCATTATTTGAGAATATCCTCGTATGCTGTAGTGCAAGTATATTTTCTTTCTCAGCAAGGAACGTGACTCCTTGACCATTCCCTGCAAATTGCTTCTGCAAAGTGTCAGATGACACTTGCAATACACCAAAATTTTCAACAATTTATATGCGCCACACGAATTATTTAAATTGCCCTGTTTACAGAATTGACGATAACATATGATAACACGATGAAACATTTAAAAATTGCTTATTTTTTTTGAATCAAAAAGTTCGACTCGCCGAACTTTTTTTTTAATAATAATTGATAATACTACCGAAATCACATAAAATAAAAACATGCATTATTTTCAGAATGATTTCCTAATAACAAAAAGATTGTCATATTTACTTGCCTACACGAAAAATATTATGCCAAAACGTCGCACTCTGTTTTTGTAGCCCATTTCAAATAAAACCTACTAAACGTAGGTATACAGGCAATTTATAACAAACTTTTAAATAAATCGTCAAAACTTTCAACAAAAAATGCAGACGACATCGCATTCTCCAACTAGTTTTACTCGGAACGTGACTCTAGTACATTGTGAAGTGTTTCCTATCTGACACTTGCAATAAAACGAAATTTACTATCGCTTTACAAGCACAGCACGATCCTAAATTGGTACTTCGATCAGCAATAAGTTCTTTTTGTTGTTTAATACATCTTTGTATAATTATATTCATTGTAGATAGACAAATAGAAATATAGTTTATTAAAAAACTAGGAAAGAACAAATAGTGGTTTTATTAATTCATAATGATGAGATTCATAATGTAGAGTTGCTTATAACTTATATTATACAAAACTATTGTTTGAATGTGTGATGTCTTAAAAGTTATTTGTATTTTTTCATTTCTGGTCTGCTATTCATTAAAAATAGACCTAGTTGTAAAAAAATTATGAGCAACGAATTTTTGGACATGGCTTACATAACCGCCAAAAAACATAACTAATTAAAATAGTAGGTATTCAATTCTCTCCAATACCAATTCCCGCCTTTTTATATTATGTAGTACGAATAATTAAGACAATAATTACCCGACTGCCAAAGAAGGAGGGTAATGTTTTTCGAGTGTATGTAAGTATGTATGTATGTCTTTTCCTTTGTGACCACCTGTAGCCTAAACGGCTTGATGGATTTTGATGTATGAGGTATCGTTAGATTTGTCTTGATTACGGGAGTGTCATAGGATACATTTTATCCTAAAAGTCCCACGGGATAAAGACATAATAATATTTTTTCTAAATTTCCCTTTAAAAAAATATGTATGCGGTATCATTAGATTCATTTCAATCACTCTTTTTTTAGTGTGCAGTCGGGTATTTTGTTTTTTTAATAATTTACTTGTATATAATATTTTTTTGTATTAATACACTTGATTTTGGTTATGCGACGTTGTATGAATACTTTTTAAAACAATAATAAAATTATTATAAATAGTATATTTTAGTTAGACAGATCTTAACTAATACTATCAGCTCTGAATCTCGGAGGGATTAATAAATCTAATTAACATACTTGTAAGTATTCAATCAATTCCATAGTTGAGACTTCAGCTTAAGTTTATACTAATAACTATTGAATTCAATTTATTAAATTAATAAGAAGTTGTCAAGATAATAATATGTAAATAGATATTTTATTATATTACTAGCTTTCCGCCCGCGGCTTCGCCCGCGTTTTCAAAGAAAAACCCGTTCCCGTAGGATTTCCGGGATAAAACCTATCCTATGTCCTTTCTCGGGTATCAAAATATCTCTATACCAAATTTCATGCAAATTGGTTCAGTAGTTAAGGCGTGATTGAGTAACAGACAGACAGACAGAGTTACTTTCGCATTTATAATGTTAGTATGGATATCGATAATTAACGATATTTTATTCAACCTGTATTTAAATACTTGATTGCTAAAGTTTATGTTTAGTTTATTTAAATTTTAAAAGCTAAAGGAAGGCTTGAATTCAAAATAAATTAAATTGGGGATATCATTCGAAGATTTAGATAAAAGTTCATTCCATTTCTTATTTTATACCTTACCTATTGTTTATTAGCCGCAAATATTCATTGTCTCGATATACTGATAAATGACATTGAACTATCAACTATAACAATCAAAACGATAAAACTCTACATAGTATCTTATCTGTAAAGAATCATTGTCATTTACAATAATAAAAAATGATATTAAAATTTTATAAATTGCGACCTAATTTGGCAGTGCTTTAAAAGTTTTCCAAGAATAAAACTTGCCATGTCACTTTCCAATGCTTTAGATTGATATAGAAATATACAGCCGCAAATAGAGCCGGCTCTAAACTGCTACAATAATGAAGCCTATGTCTTTCAGGAATAGCGTAACTGATCGTCATAAAATCATTTAAATAATGTTTGGCGTAAGTTTTTTAAATTTTCCAAATTAGAATAAAAACAAATATTTCTTCTTTAATCTAAGCTTCTTTATTAATTGGCGCGGTTGGCGCAGTGGTAAAGTAACTGCCTACTGAGCCGACGGTCCCGGGTTCGATCCCCGGTCAGGGAAAATATTTGTGTGATGAACTCAATTATTTTTGTTCTTGGGTTTGGGTGTTATTATCTTTATATTATGTATTTATTATATATTATATTTATCGTCACCTAGTACCCACAACACAAGCCTTAATTGAGCTTACTGTGGGACTAGGGCGATTTGTGTAATAATGTCCTATAATATTTATTATTTTTTTATTTATTTATTTATTAATAGTTATATTAATAAAGAAGAAATGTTTTTTTTATTATCTAAATTCTATCCTGATATCACATCAACGTTCCTACTTAGAAAAAAAAAAGTCGCCAAATGAAAATCTTCCCCTTTTTTAAGTTGGTTAAAAAGGCATTTCGCCATTTACATTTGACACGCAATTATTCTTAATTCATTTTTGTTAATTTTTATTCTAATTAAAGCTGAAAACATCGGAGCAATTAATACGTAATTAATATTCCTTACAGGCGACAGACGTCGTGAAATAAATTAACATTTCTCAAACTTTAACGGTAGAATGAGATTGATTTATTTATATTTTGCGTATAAAAGAAAATGTATTATAGTTTTTATTTTTTTAAATCGTAAATATGTTAATAGACCTCTATGATTGGTAGAGTTACCTAGGCACCTATATAATATAGTGTATGGATGTACTAACGGATGGAAAACATAACATTTACGAACAAAAAATCCTTTAAATTACCTACTATAAGAATATTTTCTTATTTAGATCTTTGTCCATTGTCCATACATTTATTATTAACCATTAATAAATCTAATTATTAATGCGGGCAATAGCCTTAAACTTCGCAATGTCAAGAAGCATTTAAAGGTATTAACTGTGGCATTTTATATTATTGACTCCCATTGTCGCTCTAATTAACAATTGACTCCAATAAATGCATTCATTTACTAAGTTAACTACACATTCTTAGTGACCAAGTGACTACTCACTATACGGACTACACGCTAATGTGTTAATACAGTACGGCTAAGTTTTTTTTTTTTTTGCAAAATATATTTCAGAATCCATAAATACCTAATTTAATATCAGTAGTATAAACTGCACTAGGTACATCCTTGATTTCCACATAGGTATACAAATATTTAATAATTAAAATTAAAATCAACTTCTATCAATACACAATAGGCTTAACCTACTATAAGTAATTAATTTAGCTCTAAATCCTATAACAAAAAACAAAAAACGAAAGCATTTTTAATACCGCTCAGGATTTGATGCGTGAAATATTTGAGAATTTTGTAACAACGGGATAAGAATTCGAAACAATTTTAGGGAAGCGTTTATTGTTATTATTATTTTCCAATTACGATTATGGATTTTATCGGCGTTACTTATCATAATTACTTTCTTCCCTTGTCCAATTTCATGTTTTTGGGCTTTGTTTATCCCGCCTTTGTAATTATGAATATTTATTATTCTGTTTAATCTTTAAGCTTTTAATCGACGTATTACACAATTTTTATTACAGCCAAATTAATTATTCATGTTATATTATATTTTTCGTTCAATATTAAACTCATGCTCAGTCAAACTTGAGTTGTTTACAAACTCTTACTCACAATAATTGACATTAAACTCATAAAATTTAAATTAGGTTTTATCAGAATCCGCTTCGTAAATAATGATCAACTTTAAATTCAAGTCCGATAGAATCAACATGATATGGAAACCGCAAACGCGAGAAACAAACACGCAACAGAATTGCAAGGACAATTGAGCCAATTAAAGAAGTCGTAACATCTAAAAATAATACTGACCGTCAGAGAAAAACTTTCCTCGTCCATCATCCAACACTATCACAACACACACAATAGAACCTCAAAATTCGGTAAACTTTATAACCCGACTTGTTTTTTGCACACTAACTATTTTGAAAATGGAACGAATAATTTCCAACTACATATCTGCGATCGGAACTTTTTCGCGAATATCAAGAGTACGATTTTTAGAATTGAACATCGCAGTTGAAGGCGAGAGAAACGCGGGCCGTGCGCATCGTTCAGACACCCGGTCTACACTACATAAGGGCGTATCTAAAATGGCCTTTATTGCGCTTGCGTACTACCAAGTGACTCTTCGCCGTCGCGGACTTATTCACTAGTTAATTAATATATCAACTTTTCCACCCCGTATTAAAAGACTCGCTTAATAAAATATTTGGCTTAGTGTCGCCGCTAAAGTTAGTTCCCTGAAACTGCTTTGGGTGTTAATACCTGACGTATTAACTTCGACTTTACACAAATTACGGGTTGTGACTTTGTAACTTATTTTGAATACTAGTGTATCTAGTTTTAGATTTAGTTTTCATCTATACTAATATTATAAAGCTGAAGAGTTTGTTTATTTGAACGCGCTAATCTTGGGAACCACTGGTCCGATTTGAAAAATTATTCCGGTGTTAGATAGCTAATTTATCGAGGAAGACTATAGGCTATAATTATTAATTATATCATCACGCTATGACCAACAGGAGTGGAGCCACGGGGATGAAACCGCGCGGAGCAGCTAGTAATTTATAAAAACCTAAAAAAATCTACTTTATTATTGGATTTATCTGGACGTATTTCATTTATTCACATTATAGTTTAAGTAACTTATAGATAATGTACTTAGCGTACTTATTTCTAGGGTCGTTTATATAATAATACTTATATTAAATCTTAGGTTAATGCGATTGCCGCAGTAATACATCGTAATGTTTATCGTATTATAAACATGACTAGCCTAAGTCCATTGCAACGATATTTACATAAGGTAAGGAATATTTACATATATAAATTAAAAATAGAATATATTTTTTCTATATCTATATCTAGAGTAATTAGATAAAAAATCATAATTAGTACATAACAATTTCATAGCGCAAAAGGTACTCTACATCCAGTTGAATAAATAAAAGTTTAAGTAACTCTACTAGTTACATAATAACGCAATGTTCAAATGTCTATAGTGGCACCGCTATAGGATGCTCCTAGTTCCGCTAATTCAAAAACACTGTTTACTGTAACACCTTTTTTAAGTGGGGAAATCTTTGGAAGGAGCTGTATGTTACCTAGAATCAGTTCAGTATTAGCTCATATATTTAGATAGAATCGCTACAGAATACAAGAACCACAGAGCACCATGACCAATAGTTATAGTTGCACAAGCATAGGAAGCTCCCAGTTCCGCTAATACAAAAACAATGTTACCTAGAATCAGCTCAGCATTGACTCATATATTTAGATAGAATACACACCATAACAAGAATCGCTTCAGAATACAAGAACCACAGAGCAGCTTAACCACTAATAAACGACTACGTAACCATATTTGGTATCTGGAAAATTTTATACCTTTCACGTATTTTATACAATTACCAAAATTTTGGCCCTCGTTCAGGCTTTATTATATACGAATGACGTAATTGTTAATGTCTGCCGATGGAAGTACAAATTGTATTAAAATGGATTAAACGATGAAGTAATGGGTGTAATAAAACGCGCCCAGGGTATTCATTTTTTAATGGAAATTATTTTGCGTATTTGTTTTATTTTACTATTCCATTGAACAAAGAGTTTCCTATAAAGTATTAACTATTCCATTTTCATACTTATTCCATAATATTACATTGAACAATGGGTTTTCTATAAATAGTAATTTATACCCTAATATGCCCCTGATTGAGTCGTAGTTGATTACTGAAAACTAATAGTAAAACAAGGAGAAAATGACTTTCTTTAAATGGTAGAGTCGTAAGTACTTAAAATTAGCGCGACAAAATACTTATATTATTAAGCAAGCTAATTCATCTTTGTGTACATACTGCTATCTTTAACAGAATTAATATTTTCTTGTTCTGTTTAACCTCCTGAGACCCAGGAATTTTTTTCTTTCTTTTTTAATAAAAATTAGCTGTATCTGTTCTAATG
>CAJQZN010029769.1:0-10003 GCA_907164685.1 Colias eurytheme | reverse complement strand
TTAAGAGGGTTTACGCGGTCCGTGCGCTGTTTGGCTCAAATATGTGATTTTTCAAACCAGATTGTCCATCAACCACTTATCTTACAAACATATGAATTACTAATAATTTTAGGAAATTTTATTGTCTATGTAGTTAGTTAAGAGTTTTTTTCAATTAATACAGTATTTCTGAATACCATCAAGATAACTGAGCCGATGATTACTTGATTTCACTTTTAGTGTCAATTTCGAAGCTAAAAATATCTGAAATTGCTGACAGATCTAACACACAATTATTTTTAACTAACTGCAAAAATCCTTATTAAAATAGTTAGTTAAAAGATTTTTTTATTTTGGACTCCTAACTTACGAAATTAAAATCCGAACAATGTGAATTTTTTTAGAAATTATAGTCGACAAAATGATTATTTTCACCAAGATATTTGACTTTATTGAATATAATTTATACATATTGCAATAAAAGAATGTCTTACTTATAAGATAAAATTTAAAAAATCAACTAAGGTACCTCTATTATTTTTCTACAAATTTTTTTAAAGTACTATAATGCTAGCTCTTCACTCTCGTCGAGGCTAGGCGAGGGAACGCGAGCACGAGAGTGTAGTCGGAGCCCTCGCGTCACATCGCCGTGCCTCGTCTCGCCTCGTCTGGTCTCCGCCTGGAGTCGGTTTTTTGGGCGCGAGTCAAAGGACGCGAGGCGCGAGAGCAGACGAGGCGAGATGCGGCGTCCACATTCTCGCGTTCAGTCAATCAGTATGCCACAAGACTTTTCGTTATCAATCAATATTTCGTTATCCACCATCGCCTTCTTCTCCAATGCTAACTAACTTTATAAAGTGTGATATACTTTAAAAAAATACTTTTATTGTAGTGATTAATTTTAATAAATTTTAATATAATTGTAATTGAATAAAATTTGCAATTTTAATAATAATTATTTGAATTCTGTATATAATTAATTACTCATTAAATTTTTATTATATCATATTTTTTATAATTTGACGAATATAATTGTAATTTTAAATTTGTAATTGTAATACTTTTTTGGTTTACCTATATAATTAATTTTATTAAATTTCTTTAATTTTTTTTTAAACTAATATTTAAATTAATAAATTGACGAATTGTAATCGTAATTAACATTTTGAACGCTGTAATTTCCTATAATTAGATGTGCAGAAGATCATGTACTTGGATTAGATGTAACGAATGGAATCTGTATCCTCTGTCGGAAATTCTAAAATAAATAAATAAATAAATAAAATTAATATAGGTACGCAAAGACGCATAGAGTTGCGGCTATTGTCACTTCAAGCACGTCCATTATGCTCGCGACACAGAGAGAACTGAACAAAGGCGAGAGTGAAGATGGATACAACCTCGTGTTGTCTCGCCTTGCTTAACCTCGCTAAACCTCGCCTCGCCTAACCTCGACGAGAGTGAAGAGCTAGCGTAAAACACTGCGCGCGACCCGATTAAAATCAGTCGGCAGCGAGCCTTTCCAGAGAGAGGACATGTTGCTCGGCGCTCTCCTGCGGACCTATGCTGTTCATAGTAAAAGGATAGCGCAAGCCGCGATCTATCGTAATAGATCGCGGAGTTTTTGACTTGCGTTAAATAGAATATGCGCTCTTAAATCTCTTTGTGCTGCTCGCTAAAATTCTTTATACTTTTAACACAAAAAATAAAATGGGAATATTTTCGGATTTGTACTTACATAAAAAATACTACCTAAAAAATAGAAAAAACTCTAATAGTTCGCAGGTTCATCCCTCAATCGCCCAAGGCTCCGGCCGTCTGGATTCTCAGCCGGAGTTTACATACCTACCACCGCAAGGCAAGGCACTTTACACAACACAAAAAACCTTAAACAATAAAAAATAATGTTACAAGTTCGACAAAGGCTTTGAAAAGAATATAAAATATATATAATTATGATAACTCATGTATGTTTGAACGAATATGTTTTTTACTTAGTATGTTAGTTATTAAAGATATTTAAATGAAAAAAAGACTTTTATTTAATTTTAAGTTTTTCCTTTGCTGGAAGTATATTTTACACTTTCTTAAACTTTCATACGAATTAAAATAAAAACCGTGCTTCTAAAAGTGAAATGTGAAGGGCTCTACATCACGCTCGCAATTTTTCTCATGACAAACACTTTTGAAAACATCTACCGTTGCTCAAGTTGCTGAGTCAAGGTTTATATTATTATGTTCATGATTTGTTATCGTAATATCCAAACAAGGATAGAATGTACAAACATCGTTCAATAAACAAAGGCTGTCCTTACATTGTGTCCTATCTCAATGTGTATAGAAATCGAGTAAAACAACCAGTTACTTAATTCCTTTTCTTGCCTTAAAGACTCACACAACTTGCATCTCGTAAAGATTTTAAGAAACTAACGTTGGTCTTTAAAACAAATTCTAACTTTAAAAGTATTTAGAAGTAAATTCTTGTTGAAGAAAATGTGAAGATATCGTGCATTTCATAAAAAAATATATTCAAACGGCAAATGCTGTCTATACGTTCAATACATGGGACAAAAAGAACACATAACAATGCCGATGATTACTCATTGATATTATTTGTTTGTCTGTTTGTTTACAACATACTCTTGAGGTCCTTAATTAAGCTTGTGGTTAACTAAGTAGAGTAACTTTCATTTACTACTTTAAAATATTGTTTTATTCCATCCACTAGATAAAATAAAAGTTACATCTTTGTGAAAGAAGTCGTGGCCACTAGCTAGTTTACGAAACATATCTAAAATGGTGTTTGCATGGGCGTATACGTTGATCATATACCAACAACTTAGAATCCCTGGCGAGTACTTTGCCTGCGGCGTAATGGACGAGCGTAGTCCCTGACGTGGCGCAATGTAGAACATCTGACCCATTTGCTTTTCCCCCAGCGATGTTCAGGACACGATGCGTTTTAATATTCCAGAATTCTGAACAATATTTGTTATAACAACGTCGATGTTGAGAGGTATAGATGCGAGTTGAGTACACAATCAAATAGATGTATGAATTTAGGAACAAATGGAATCGATCGGTCGAATTTTATATACGATGCCAAAATCATTGTGTTTCATATTTGTCAAAATTAAACCATGAAGTTAGTCAATGTAGCTTGAAATTATCGTCATTATCATATTATGTTAACTAAAAATATTAGAGAACTTCAAACGATATCGCATTTAAGATGTTTTCTGTTTTATCTAAAATTATATAAAGTGTATAGATGAGTACATTTTCGCTAATAAACTAAAAGCTTTTAGTACTTCGTAACAAGGCTTTCAACGTGGAATTTTAAATCAATATCATTGAAAGTTTAGTATGACGAGTGTTCCAATGTTTCAGCTTACTTTTAAGTAGTAGAAAGATATTATAATCCACATTTAGGACACGTCACATACATCCTTGGGCGCCCTATTTTTGCTAGTATATTCTTTTTCTATTTTTATCTAATAAATATGAAATAGACTTAACCAACATATTCGCGTTGATTTTATACCTACGTTAGATATGTTATATCCTTAGGCATTTCGATCATGTCACGATCCATATCAAAGAGATTAAACGAACTCGTAGGTGGACAGTTTTACGGCTATTTAAACAGGATTTATTTAGGCAGGATTGGATATTAACGAGATTAGTGCTGATAATCCGCGACCCTCGCTGCTCTTTATCACGGTGTACATGCAGTTTTTCAGCTGAATTAAGGGAGATTTTCAAGTGTCAGATACGACTGGTAGAGATAATTCCTTATTATAATAATCCTTAGTGCAATATACAGTTTCGTATCTCAATCAATCTTATCGACATGTATAGTAGGTATAACGTTGTTGTTGCTGTGGTATTACAATGCAAATGTTTGAACCCGATATGTGTATTGTAAAGCAGGAATCGGTCATAAGACAGAATCGAATTTCTACCACAGGAGGATTCTTGTCTATTACTTAAATATTTAAATAATATAAAATCATTCAAACCAAATATTACAAGAAAAGTACTATCCGAATTCTTTATAATAAGCAATATAATCCCAATTATCGAGAATACTTCTCCCTCCCAATTTATTCCTAATAATTGCTATTGAACGTATTTTTCCTCGTGGCTCATATTTCAACGCTAATTATGAGTAATAACTCAAAACTGTCATTAATGTGACATTTATGATTGTTTATCGATATTTCGCAACGAGTGGTACATTATGGTTATTCTCTTTAGACCCATAGTGCCCAGTAATACTAATTGTAACGTGTTGTAACTTTGTAACATTCATTAAGTCTAAGGGAAGAGTTATCGCTTTTGCAATTGAAGTGGTAGTTTTCAATACAAGAAAGTTTATTTTGATTTTGAAAAGAATCCGATTCATGACTAGAACTATAGGGATATAATATCTAGTATTAAGCCATTGAACCTATGCTGAATGAGGAAGGGTTGAAATAACCTAAATTGTGCAGCTTTGATAAAGATATGATTCGATTATATCACACAATTCGAAAAACTTACAGGAAAAATAAACTACATATTTAGTTTTTAACATGTCAATATATGTATATTATAGGTATAATATAATAAACGTTTATTTTTTTACTAAATAAAGAATAAAAGCTAAATGTAGAAAATTTTGTCATAATTTAAATTCCTGTCATTTGTGTTAACTAGATGTGAATTATTATTAAATTGAATATTCCATAGTTATGAGTTTTTATCACGAGGCACCCTTTGTGTGAGCTTCTTGACAGTTGATAAGGGTCCTTTTATTATTAATTTTGTTATAATTTCACAGGCATTTAGCAGTCATGGTCATAATGGAAATTAATAAATGTTATAAAATTCATAGAAAATATTTAGACAAGATAATAATACATACCTATATTATAGTAACAATATAAGCTCTTGTTTTTGATGTGCAGCCAGCTGATATTTCGCTTGATGGTAAGATATGAACCACAGCCCATTAACATTTTTGTAGAAATAGGGTCTCTTCAAATGCCCGCTTTAAAGGCAATAAGAAAAGGATTGGCGACGGGAATGAAGTAATAGACTGAGAGGATCGAGAAAAAGGTATGTTAGGTTGGTAACCGAGGTGCAGTACCTTTCCCGATGCGAGCTGGGGCAATTTTTACCCAAGTATGCTCACCTCCAACAATTAAATAATTTCTATGGTCTATTTTAACTATTCTTTAAATAACGCTGAATAAAACCTACGTACAAAAGAAAAATACAAAAAGAAGTTTGTACAAAAAGCAAAAAATGGCGGGAAAACGACATAATATATTGTAGCTAACTAGGTCCTTAAGGACAAAGAACGATAACTTTAGCAGTTACAAACTCAATAGAGGTTCGGGTAATGAGAACTCGCTGCGATTACAGACGTTATTGTTCCCAATGAAAATAATTGTTCCGACATGATTTATTGTTCGAGCTATAATAATTATTCTATGGAATAACACGATAATTACCTATATCTATTCATCCTACCATAGGTACTATAAAGACAAAAGCTTGCTAATGAAAATGTTAACTATCACAATATATCGCTTGACAGATATTTTAGAGTAATTAATGAAGATAATTAGCTCTATAAATATCAGGTACACTCGAGTGTCATAAAAATATTATGATTGCTATACATGATTATCCTATATAACGACAGTGACGTTAATAATTTCCGACGTTATTCTTCTCAGAATAAGTACATTTACCCGGATGTTCGAATGTTCTTCCAAGAATTGTAGAATGCCTAATTTTGGTTGAAAGCACTTGGTTAATTAATTAATTGAATTGAATATATGGTTCAAGTAGTAATAAAATTGAAATTTGGTTTCGATTCCATGAAAATGGGTGTTTTACTCAAGTTTCAATAACATTTCATATAAATCATAATAAACTAGAGAAAAACTATCAAGTATACACATATAATCTTATACTATACGTATGTTATATTTTTTTTCACATAATCAAGTCAATCAGTTTTAAGGATCCAATGTATGAGTAACACAAAGAAAGTCTAAAAGTAGAGAAAAGGGTGAATATAATATGCTTAGATACGTCACGCTGAATGGACGTTCTTTATGGTATGGCTTTCCAAATGGCTTTCACATAACTTTGCTTTTGACGTCTACGTAATAGCTGTGATAATATATCGTAGTACCTTTTTGATTTGTAATATTTCTTATAAAGATGATTTTTCCGTGAATTTTTTAATTGTAATGAGACAAAAAGCTACAACACATGCATGTATAAATTAGTGATTCAAGGATACTTGTTTTGTCAAACAAATATCCGTATGAACTAAAGAGCCCTATTTATTAACTGCCCGTCAATGGTTTGAAAAATCCATTCATTTAATTCCAAATAACTGGAATAGGGTCAAAAGTCAACCAGAAGTTGGAAATTGAATGCAGACTAATTACCTCTTTATGATCCACATTTCAAAACGATGAATTTAAAATGCTCGTAGTTTCCCATTGAATATTAAGCTCACTAATTTACTCAACTAGTCATTAATGTTATTTAGTACAAATGTAACATTTTATAGAATCTCTTTTCAAATATCACGATCAGGTTTTCAGTTCTACTTCATTTCCATTCCAGACTCTACACAAAATACAGCCGACGCTATTTTAAATTAAAATTTTCCTTTTTATGTTTTATACTGCAGTTTCTGTTTTATAATTATATCCCAGTAAAACCTCATTTGAAAGTCCGCTTCAACGTAAATTATTTACTTTGCGAGATAAGATCTACGACTATATTTACGAATAATTTCTTGCTTACATTTCTGCTTCACAAATATTTGTTTAAATTAAATTAGTTTGAGTGAGATTTAATATTAAATTAAAGTTGTCATAATGCATGATCTTTCATATTATATTTTTACGTAACTACCAAATACAGTCCTGCTGATATCATTTTTCTATGTAATAATGTTAACAGTAAGTAGATACATACACAATCAACTTCGAACAGCTCAGCAAAACTCGCTTGCTATTTCTAGTAAGCTAATCCCTATATTTTTCAGTATTCCAATAGAGATCGTATCTGTGGATCCTCTAAATTGTTGCGGATCCAACACAGTACCCTCAATCTACACAGTTTTTTTTCGTTTTATTTTTAAATGGATCAAAACTCTGGCAGCAAAAATTGGAAGCAATCTCAGCGAACTGTATTTTCCATGCTAGATTTAGAAATTTTGAATCACGGACTGACATCTTGCTCGAGCAATTGTAGTTTATGTTGATTGGACTACGTTCATTTGCCGTTCAATTGTGCACCGAGTTTATACAGAACTTAATAGGTATTAGGTATGTATAGTTTTTGTTTTTTAATTCGACATTTTGTGTAATGATAATTAATTAACTTGATTATCAGCTAATATGATATTATTATTTTGCCAATGATGTACAACAAATTGGCGCGATAAAAATTACTTGAACAATCAACTGTTATAGCCGGCCTTTTTGTTATATTTATTATTAAATGATGTGATTTATCCATACTAATATTATAAATGCGAAAGTAACTCTGTCTGTCTGTCTGTTACTCAATCACGCCTAAACTACTGAACCAATTTGCATGAAATTTGGTATGGAGACATTTTGATACCCGAGAAAGGACATAGGCTACTTTTTATTGCGAAATATGTACCACGGGCGAAGTCGGGGCGGACCGCTAGTACAGAAATAAAGCAAGTGTAGAAGTTAGTTTGCGATGCGCTTTGAACTAGAATTCTCATCACATTCTCATTTAGACTCATTTGACGAAACATTGTGAGAACTGTGAAGCATTTACAAACAAGCTAGTTGTACCAGCAGCCATTTTGTCAAGTCATTGTCGGTACCTATGCTCCGTCGTAAAAGGAAGCTTACAAAACATGTAACATACCCTTTTATAACGGAGAATAATGTTTTATCGACAATAAAGCACCTGTTAAATATTTAAACAATGAGCTATTGTGCATGAACATATATTAAACTCTTTAAATTAAACGGTTTTTCGTTCGTTTTTACATTCGACCATAGGTGACTGTTTCATATTGTTATTTCACATGCATTTCCAATGAATGCTTATATTGAAAGCCCGGGTATTAATTAAAGTTAAGATACTATTTTCGAACATTTTATTACTTTTTTTTGAAAAATTTTAAGATAATTAATTGCTAATTCAATCGATCAACTCTATATTAAGTGGCGCGTAACAAGCCAAGCCAAAATTTCGTTCCGTGTCACGTTTAGTTCTCAACCATGTAAAACTAACAAATGTTCTCAAACTAACTCGTTGCAAAGGAAATGTGTTAAAATAATATTAGCTAAAGTTAGACTTAAATTGAATCTCACGTTCGCGGAATTGCACCGCAGTGCTTCACCACCGTGTTGTGCGGCGTGCCTCACATTATGCATTGTCAACTATAAATGTGTATAATTCTATTTTTTTAACATGCTTATATTAGCTTTACCTTATGTTTCTATACTTGTACATTTGATTGAGAGATTTAGATCTATTTTAAACGGACAGATTTAATTTTAACTTTGTACACTTATCAAGGATCGGTGACAATACAATAACATCATGAATTTTAATCGTGTTTCTTTTTTCAACTCAAATCAAATCAAATATGTTTATTTGCTCGTATATGGTAATATAAATATATACTATATATGTACTAATACTAATATTATAAAGCTGAAGAGTTTGTTCGTTTGTTTGAACGCGCTAATCTCAAGAACTACCTACTGGTCCGATTTGAAAAATTATTTCGGTGTTGGATAACCCATTTATCGAGGAAGGCTATATCATCACGCTAAGACCAACAGGAGTGAAGCACTGCGGGTAAAACCGCAGGGCACAGCTAGTGTTATACATACAATATTTTTTTCACATATACCTACTGCCATTGGCGTGCAAAAATTTTAGTTTATATAATATATATTCATTAGACTGATAGGTAATATTCTTCTTGATCTTCTCAAGGTTTTTATTGATTGCACGTATGTAGGCTAAGATTACAAACCTGAATAACATTTAAGTTAAACACAGTCATTTTTATACTAGAAGCGAGGGATCACCGTATTAACATAAAATGGAGCGTCAATGAATAATTCTACGTCCTTTTCCTGTAATAAATTGACAGGTATTTAATTTTCTTTGCCGGTAATCGTAGTGGTTACGTAAAATAAATGTCAAACACTTAATTATATTTTATTCGTTGTCAAATAGGTTTATGATTTTGATAGCATACAAATAGATATATAATAAAATTACTTGTTACCAATGTAGATATTCAAACAAACGGCTTTTTTGTCAAAATGTGATTACAGTGCAGTCTGAAATCATATAGATGAAACCAATCTCTCGTAGCCATAATAATATAGTTCCTACTTAGCTAAACGTAAAAATGTTTTCAAAAGTAAAAGCCTCTAAAATATTCAAACAAAGTAATAGAGTACGCGCCTCAGCTATAAATCACGGATGGCAAGAACAATTTATTGCCTCTGATATACGTTTAAATAACACGGCTTTATTACTTTTGTCACACTCAATATAATTCATGCTGAATATTTCACGAAATCGAGACAGTATTATGGCGCAATACGTCTGCAATAAAATCTTCGAATCAAACAGCGATATTACGGTTATTAGTTTCGATTTATTACTTTTATCCGAGTAAATACTTTTTATGGACACTTACTTACAGGTATAACACGTTATGTGACGTTACGGTATCAGGTGTAAATAAACGCCTTAAATCTTCTATACCTCCACGATCACCTACCTTTTATCAGTGGATCCATTGAAATAAGAAGAATAAAATAATTGAATAAAAATAACAAGCGATGGTAAAAGATTTTGAAGAGATGAAGATTACATTTATTGTAAGATTTATTGGTTTGGTCTGACAGATCATATTATGAAAATCCCATTCAAAGGTAGAGTTCGGTATTTACCAATGTTTCACCTTTATGCCCCGAGGACGCGCTGTCTT
>CAJQZN010029765.1:0-11334 GCA_907164685.1 Colias eurytheme | reverse complement strand
ATGTATACTGAATAATTTATTATCTACACTCTACTAATGCAAAACATAAAATAAAGAAAAAATCAATAAAGTAGACCTTTACACAAAAACACATTTAAATATTTTTTATATCTTTTAGAATCTCGTTCAAATCAAAATTTCCTATTCTTGATCTTATGATTATCATTTTTTTAGTTCAACGTCATTGGATATTACTTTAATTAATGTTTTATCAAATAATGATTTAAAGGTAATAATAATGTTACACATAAAATATTGTGTGGTCGCATAATGTCAATAAACGTAACATTACATTATAAAATACCTGGCCCAGTAGACAAAGTAACAATTACAAAACGATAACGAAGTTAGAAATCGCAAAAATGTATGGGATTGACATACGCCGCGTTAGATCACGTGGTCTATCTAATGTCAATCCCATACATTTGTGCGATTTCTAACTTCGTTATCGTTTTGTAATTGTTACTTTGTCTAAGGCCCCTGTTTCAGTATCGTTTACGATTATCGTAGGTCGTATCGATTTAAAATACGATTCGAAAAAGTATGTTTTACCATGGTTTTACCAATAAATCACAGCCATAAATAACGTCATACCAACAGATGTATTACGTCGTATCAACTCACATTCAAAAAGATAGAGGTAGGATTTTTATGTTTACCTACTTAAATCTGTGTTACCAATCTGTACCACCCAAGATTTAATCTTAAATGCAACATAGTAAGCTTTTATAAGAAGAAAATATTGTAGTAAAAAGTTAATATTAAATCTATAACCTGGATTCAACACATCTATTTAAAATTCAATAGATATTATGCCGTTTCCACAATTTACATTAAAAGCATCAACTTGTAACCCTTTAATCTGTATGCAATGAGTAACAACACCCATAATTAATCTTATTTAAGCCTATAATTTTGTGGTTTAGCGAAATGTTCCGGTCAGTTTAACAGCGGAATTAATACTCTACAAATCTTGATTGTGTTCAGTAAATCATGGTGTTTATGAGTCATTCAAGTCAACGCTGCAAGACCGCGACCTGCACATTGATTTGCTATCTCTAGTGCAAATATCGAACGTTAATAATATTATTTAGATCAACATAAAAAATATAGTATGAATAAATATAATTAAAAAGCGCGAAACACATCTTATAATCATAAAGCATACATTTATCGTCTAGTTATGTTATTGACTTGGGTACCTATAATTAAACATTCTTCTATCGCTGATTTTTTTATAACATCTTTCAGTTTTTTTAGAGAACAATTCGCAATTGTTGATATATTATAAAGAATTTGATGTGTAATGCTTCCAGTCAAGAATCGAGCAAGCACGTTGATTTACTTCATGAATATTTAGATGGGCCGGGCTTTATTATTCACTTGTTCGTTGTAGGAAACAGGCGTGTTCGAATAATATATTTAACCACATGCTGTACATAAGAATGATGACCGAAATTAATAATTTCATAATAATTTATTTCACTCGATTCTAACAATGAACACTTAAAAGAAACTTATACTTTAAAATATAAAAATTTAGAATAAAGAATATAGATAATAGTTAATTATGATAAATTGCGGAGTTTTTTCCAGTCATCAATTATTATTACTCATATGAACTTTCACACTATTAAAATTCATCATCTGCCGCTAATAGGCAAACCCCCACGAAATCAGCACCATTGTTCCGGCATCGAAATGAAAGTTCTTTATTTGCATATTCGGTATTCAGTACTTGCACTATCTTGATCCATATTATGTGTGGTATCACGAATAGATCGCTTCTACGAACCTACATTTTTAATGTCATGTTGCGTCTTATAGTTTTATATAAAGTTTCTAAAAATATGATACAGTTTAAAATTTACATATGGGAAGCACAGCAGACACTGTGATGTTTCACGGAAAAATATATTCACCTAAGTTTCGTTTCTAGAACTTGGCAAATTATAGATACATGATCTCGTAAGCGATTACACAATTTCAGCTCTACATTGTAAAATGTAATAAAAACCGGCCAAGTGCGAGTCGGACTCGCGCACCGAGGGTTCCGTACATTGCTGTTTCTTTTGATTGCGTTGACATAGAAGTTTGATTTTGTTACAGCTTAAAGGTATTATAGACCTGAGTATTTGGTATGAATTTCAATTTAATACCTCTACGCGTTTATGAGGAAATGGGTAGTAAGTTTAAAATTATTAAAAAAAAATATATTATGTGATGTAACTAAAATTTTATGGTTTTCGTAATTTTTCCTTTATCTATGCTATAAGACGTTGCTTCGTACCAAATTTCAAGATTCTGAGTTCACGGGAAGCACCCTGTAGGTTTTGATTCCCTTGCAAGTGTCGAAAATTTGCGGCATAAACGGCTGTATCTTTTGATTGCGTTGGCTTAGAAGTTTGATTTTTTCACAGCTTCAAGGGACAGTAGACCTGAGTAATTGATATAAATTTCAGCTTCATACCTCCACGCGTTCCTGAGAAAAAGGGTCTTGACAGACGGACGGACGGACGGACGGACGGACGGACAGACGGACAACAAAGTGATCCTATAAGGGTTCCGTTTTTTCCTTTTGAGGTATGGAGGCTTCATGAAGAAATATAAAATAACGCTTCTAACATAAGAATCTTGACTACTAACAAAAATGACTATGGAGAATTTGATAATAGTCAAAATTATTTGAAAGCGACATTCTCTAAGATGGCTATAATTAAAACATTTCCGTAAGTAATTTAACAGTTTTTCTATCGACTAGAACTATAAAACGTGTGTACAAATAATTTGTTTATTTCAAACAATTACAAAAATATGACTGTTATATTCGATCATCGCTATGTAGAATAGAAACTTAATTAATAAACACGTATTGCGCTCGGTACAGCGACGCGTGCCTTATTGTTGTTGAACATGATGAGCTCTTGACGTTTGCTTATTACAATTGTGAAAGTAAGATATTTAAACGGCTGTATGTTGTACTGTTGACATGGACAAGACGCGAAGAGATGCGTGGGCGCGCGGCTCCCGAACGCCGCCCCGACGATAGCCGACCGCGCCTTACGCGACTCGCGACTGCTGCTTGCCATTGCCCACTTAACATTGATTAACTTTGTTGTTTATGGATTATTTTTATAGAACAAAAAAAAATAATTAAAAAATTGTGAAATAAAGCAATTGAGTTTCATTGAAATCTCTCTACTCTACAACTCTCGTAGGACACTATAGGTAATAGATGTTTAACTTATTTAAAATGTGTATGAATCATAAATTACAAAGCTAATATCTTATTGTTTCTAATTATTATACGTAAACAAAGGTATTAAAGAGGAACAATTTAAATAAAATAGCACTAAAGAATATAAGTTGCAATACAAAGCGTAGGTATGGATGTTCATCAGACGCGGAGCCATAAAAAGAGCCCTAAAATGTTGAACGACTGCTCAGAATTGGTGGTAAAAAGAAATTACAAAATAAAAGAATGGGATTACGGTACCTTGAATGATTTTTCTGAGAGAGTCCGTCTTAACCTATATTTCACTTTATTGGTGAACGATTTTACAGCCTCCTTTCGTACAATCCAAATGTACGCTGTAGAAAGTTGAGATAATTTTGCAATGATCAATCAATGCACTAAACCTACTTTTTCTTTAACAATACCTCTTAAGTTGTATGCACACAATAAGCGGTTGTTAATAATCTGTCCCTTTCACATATTATTGTCTAATCAAATGTCAGATTCGAGCGTATTAATGAGAATGAAAGCTAGTCGTAGGAGGTACCGACTCCTATATTCCTCCTTATTGCATCTCGATACGCATCTGATTCTAGTTCATATGGAGCGTTTAAAAGCTATCGCAGGTATGTGGAGCAATTGATTGGAAGGTACACAAATCGGGGCTACGTTTGACAAAGCGTGTCGGTCGGTGATCGACGCGTTGTCGTCTTGTCGCGGCTCTATGACAAACGCCACGCTATGAGTGATTGTGTCCGTCGGTCGCGGCACTCGCTCTCTTTGTGCTCTCAAATAATCCGCCGAGTCGTGATCTGGAGTCTAACGGTGCAGGTCTCTGTGTCTATTGAAACTGCTTTCTGTAATAGGCACAATTTTTCAAGCTTTCACATAGGAACTCATCTCTTGTCAATATTTAATGTAACAATAATATAACACGCATCCAAACCTATAACGTATTCTTTAAATGAAAGTCAAGGAATAACTTTACTTATCTGATTATTTGAATGAGCTTTGATATCTAGACACAGTAATGTCCTTACATTCCTTACATTACCTCCAACAAAATGCTATGAAAATCCTTATGTTTTTACTGAGAGCTTAATTTCTGTAACATAATGTATATTTTAAATATATGAATATTTTTCTTATTGTATACTTGCAGCTTCACCCACATCATGTGATTAATTTGTGGGGAATTACCTCACTTATTATTTTACACTATATGAGTAGCTTAAGTTTCAGTCGTAACACTAACTCTTTATTATTGTAAGGCTCCATAAAAATGAATCCAGGCTTTTTGTAGATTATCTGGAACAAACATACAGACTAAAATTTAACTGATTTTTAATATAAACAACAGGTTTATCATTACCGTCAAATGCATTTATTAAATTTAAAGATAAAAACACTTTACTAATGAGCTAATCGTTATTTATAGTCTGTCTACCTGCTCTTTAATTTTTTTAACCTAGATCCTGCAACCATTTGTAAACATTTGATCTTATCCTATATCTCTTAGATTATTTGTGTTACAAGTAGCACGCGTGAATTTCCCACTGAGGTTAACTTAATTTAAATCTCAGGTCTCACCTGCACACAGCCAGCCACCTGTTAACTGCAACTTGGCAATAAAAAAAAAGAAAAGGATCGAGCGCCAGTCAATGCAAAAAACAAGAATCCAAGACGACACGTTTGGAAAATAAAAAAAAAATTCTCGCCCACCAGATGGTTGCCCCGACGCGGACGCGCCGAGAAACTCGCTTTTGAGCAGGTTGTGCTTTACCACGCACATATTCATATGTGATTTTTTAAGAAAATTTTCTTTAGGTTTGTTATTTTGCATGTTTTGTTTTAACATTTCAATTTATGTAACTTAACGATGCTGTCTAACTCTTGAATATTGTGCTATTTAAGCTAGACAGATACGCTTTAGTAGCCTAAAGGGATAACAAACACAAGGACCACAGCGTTACGCTCCTTAAATTAGTTATCTGATTAAAAAAAGCTCTACAAAAAATGCGGAGAATCAACAAGGATCTAACGTTTTATTACACCTTTCGAAACTCATTTAGCAAAGCTAGCAGAAAATAATTGGCCATATGTTTTCGTTACAATATCATTAAACAGTCTTTTATAAGATATGATACCCCATATGGTGCAATATTTTTTGTGTTGCAAAAACAAGTTGGAAATATTCAAGCCGACAAAACAATTAAATAACGAAAAAAAGGATCGGACGTACGAACCTGTTTTAAATTTAAATAATGTGTCAAGTCATCTCATCACCTTAGTTCCTGTTGATTCTTTTATCTTTTAACTGCATGTTTATATGTCGTTTATTTTAGTCATAATTCATAAAGGTGTATTCATAGTGTTGTATTCCAAAATATAATCAGAAAATTAATGATATTAATTCAAAATATTGACCAGTTTATAATCTCGGAAACTGTACGTATTTTTTTGGGCATTAAATCAATAATAATATTTCCCTCTATTATTTGAAATGATTCTTAACTGAAAATATATGAACTTTAACCTCTTTTTGAAGTATTTTATTCCTTGCTGAATAAATAAATCTAAAGAGATTTTTACGGTTAAATTTTACCTTTAAAAATAATGTTATTCAAACTACCTACCACAAGTGAACCATAGCTGATAGCTTACAACTGTGCTACAATGCTGTCAAATACTCGTTTCTCTATAATGACTATAGCTAAGCTAAGACAATTCTAACTATTTGATTTAATCATGTTGTGACAATTAATAGCTTCAGCACTGTCTGGGAAATTGGACCGCCTCCGCAATTACTTCCTAGCTTTACTAATGCCGGTGTAACTTATGGCCGGCGATAGCGCGCGTCTCATGTCGCTCATTAATGGATTGTTTCCATTTATAATCGACATTAAACATTTCATTCTGTGATTTAGTGACTAATAGCCGTGTTTACAAAGGTTACAGTACAATCAATTTGCAGATTAAATATTATAGTACCTATCATTTTAAAATATAAGTACTTCCGATGAAAAAAAAAGATTGATTATATATGTCAAGCCAGTTTAACGAAATACAGGTGATACGTGCCAGTTTGTTAGGTACCTGCTTGTACTCACCTGTGCCCGCATGATTCTTAACGTAAATGGAGACACACATCCACCCACTACGATTACATCCTTGTGGCATTTCAGAGATTTCTAGATAAGGTTCATTTCAACTCGGCTGCATAAATAAACCCGTCGATAATGCAATTACTAACCCATGATTCTATTTTTGCGACGCTTATAAAAACAACTCTACCTACATATAAGTCACTAGCATATTTAATTGAAATCATGCACGCTGAATAACAAGTATACTCACATTATTTAAAAGTTGTACTTTGACTGCATGGAACGCATCAAAAAACAAGATTTAATCATATGATAAAATAATAAATGATCCCACTCGAACATATCAACACTTAAGTCGTTAAGAGCACTTCGCATAATACTGCGCACGCGCTATTGACATACACTTACGTATCACAGTGGAATCGCAATATTTTTTCTCGGGAATGTTCAGGCACACTAATTGATTTCAACGATTTACAATTAAGTGTAAGCTTGTACAGTTTGCGGAGAATCTACTTGCATTTCAAATGCTTTTCTCGATTAGTCTGTAGGTATAGTTTAGATAGGTAGAGAATAATATGTAGTGCGATGAAGACATCGTTTGTAAAGTTAGCCCGAGGCGCGGCGTGGCGCGTTCCGGCAGAGATGGCGACGAGGTTCCGATGGATCTTATCGCATTATCTGCTATATTGATTGCGCCCGTGTCGAAAGCTTCGCTCGGTCAAATGCGACGTAAACGCAGATTGAAACCTGTATATACATAAGCGATGATTGATTGCTGCGTAATGGACACTGACACTCGGCAGCACGATTCACTTGGAATATCAATGTGACACCATAATATACAAAGTCGAACTTCTTTGAAAACTTTCTTAATGTCTCATATCATAATTGCTACGCTGTTTTATGTATTCATACCCTTTTAATACTGCCATTGGCCTACTGAAAGATTCTTCATGAAAATGGAAAAAAATATATTTAAAGTTTTCTTTATTTTCCACGAATTAAATGCGCATCAATAATTAATTATCGTTTTAATTTTGGAACCTTTCCGACACCACCTATAAAATTACCAATTACCAAAATTTCACGCCCTTATTGACCCATAACGGAGATGTAATGAGCTTTAAAAAGTCTGATCCAAGAAAAAAAGATGAGATCTCAGTTTATAGACGCGAAAATGGAATCTATTGATTTTATATAGTAGATATATATACTGTTATATAAACATCAATCATTATTAATTTGTATATTTCTGAAATAAACATATACATACTTTTTTAAGTACGATTACCTAAAGATTATTACAAAACTGATATTTCAAACAGCTAAAATTATTCCCACATCAAATTATGAATAATGATAATGCTCGTGAAAGGCTCGTCGTTTTCGCTAAGAGGATTGTGTAGTAGAAAGAATATTCAAAAATCAGTTATCACGTTTTAAACTTTTAAGTTGCATTAAAATTTATAAAAATCAGAGAATTTTGATGAGGTTAATGCGTCGTTGGAGAGAGCGTGTTATTAAGAATAATAACGGGTGATAAAGATGTAAATTGCGAGTGCGTGAGGTCGAAGCTCTCAAACGTCTCCGCGGCTCCCGGGTGCCGCTGAACACCAATTGATTGATAATGCAGCCCATCAAATCGCTAAAATACTTCCCGCAAATGTACTTGTCAGAAAAATTCACGATTTATTTCACGCCCATATTCATATTATATATTTTATATACCAAGTTATTTGTGCTCATTTTGCGAGGTTAATGGATCCTTCTTTATGCACCTAAAGATGTGCAGTTTTGCATTGATTTATCGTTTTTCGTAGAAGTACAGTTAATGTTTTAAATGTTGTGAATATTTTTTATTCTTAATGTACTTACTTAAATACGACTTTAACAACACAACATTTTTCATATGTTTTCTAAATGTATTAGTTATCTTAAATCTGAACAACACTATGTAGATAAAGACGATGTAACTTTAAGAAGGTGTTGGATTTCGATAATAATTGGACCAAAATGCAATTCAGTTGGATTCATTGCGAGTGGGTGGTTAATTCGAGGAAATATCACTCCCTCTAGATGATCGGTAAATAATATCGTAAATGCAAAGAGATCCATTATACTTAGGCGTTTATTTCATGCTATTAATTTACAAGTATCTGAATATCGGAAATGTATGATGATGATGATGATCGGATTGATCCATTTATCTTTTAGTAGTCACACTATAAAATTATAAATGATATTTAATTCGGTTTGATAACATTCCGATTATTCATTTATTTGCCGAAAAAGCTCGTATTGCTCGCTCGTATTGTGACAGTCTACTTAATAAAATGGAAATCGGGTAATATTATGTATATTGTTTTGATTGTATTAGAAAATTATTATGATGTCTTAGAATAGACATACACGGGTGTAAAGTAACGGCGCGTGACGTCCACCTGTCGCTCGTGCGGGCGCGTGCGCAGCAACTGCCAACCGCTTGCACGGTCAACCGTGGCCGCACTTGCTTGAGGAACCACGGAGCGTGGCTGCCCACCTGACGCCCACACCATAGTGTTCGGTTGCTATGACAACGTCACCCCGCTGTGGACGGAAGCTATTTGCGAATACACGGTACCATACGTTCAATGGTCAATTCTATAAATTTTGATAACTACTCGGGCTATCCTATAACAGTTCCACTAACTTCCAGACAAGTATAGTACAAAGGCACGAGGGAAAAGGCAATAGTTCATAAAGTTATAATTAAAGTGGAGATCCTGATGAATTCAAAAATAAATAAATAATCATCCAAAGCACAATTCATTCCTACCATTTCATTCGGACATTTCACAATTCAAGCATTGGAATTTTCCAAGATAAGGTTGACACATTTCTTTATTTATTACATTTATGTATTTATCAGAATAAAAAAGGAATTTAATAAATGATCATACCTATAGATTTCAGAATAACAAATATAGGTACCATAGGCATATTTCAAGTATATAGTTAAGGAAGTCAATGACTGTCTATTGTCCTTATTGGGATAGATCATGTAAGACATAAAAGTATTTGTTCGACGTTTAATAATAACAAATTGAAACTGATATAAAAATATAGGATAATATAAACCCTCTGGGTGGCCGCAGTGAACAAACAACTAGATCGCCTACGCGGAGTGCAGGCAAAGGTTATCATAGACCTCGACAGATTACGCAAGTCACTATTTAGGATGTCTATGTCTATGACTTTTGTCTGTGAGAATGGCACATTAAATGTGACGAATATATTATACGGCACGTGCAGTAAGTGTGTCGGTACGTTGGCAGAGCACTCGAGCTGGCACCCGCCACGCTCTGCTGCATACCACCCTCTACCCCTATCAATTCAACATTACCACTTTTTACAATAATGCTACTAACACGCTTCTAACCGTCATGTGCACGCGACAGTTGGCCCAATAAGAGATAAGACAATTGGATGGTCATGTTGATAATTAAAATTTAAATAAGTACAAACATTTTAATGACCAATTTGTGGAGACATGTGTACGAGTATTTGGATATACTTCCTAGATCAGGAGTACGAGCATTGCCGTAGGAATATCAAATATGTTAAAATTATATCTCAATCTAGTATAGTCCCAAATAGTAGAATTATTCGGTGGTGTTATGCATAATATATAAATAGATAACACCACTGAGACGGGAGACAGTACATAGAGCAAATTAGATGTACAAACTTCTAAACTAGACAACTTTATAATATGATAACTATAGTTAGGTGAAAAAAAAATATTCTTTATTTCATGTGAATAACCGTATATTAATACAACAGATCTATGTTCCGCGTTAATAATGTATAAAAAATTTAAGATTTTTTTAATAATTTTATAGAATACTAGGTTTCCGCCCGCGGCTCCGCCCGCGTAGTCAAAGAAAAACCCGCATAGTTCCTGGTCCCGTGGGATCCTATGTCCTTTCTCGGGTATCAAATCACTTCCATACCAAATTTCATGAAAATTGGTTCAGTAGTTTAAACGTGATTCAGTAACAGACAGACAGACAGAGTTACTTTCGCATTTATAATATTAGTATAGATTTTATAGAATATACGACTTGCTGTCGATCTGCTCTGTTGTATTAACCGGCTGAAAATTTGTGAATAATTTCTAAATTGAATTAAAGTGGAGCTAGTGACAGTCGACATTAAAAACTATATATCCAAATTATTTTTAAGTAAAAATAATATACGTCGATACCCACCTACAATTTTTCTTAAACGAATAAAAATTCTTAGTAAAATAAAAACAAATACATATGCTCATTATATTGCACGCCTCATAAGCGAAGCGTTGAGGTGGGTACTGGGTACTAGGGAATGCAAATCCGTTTACTTTACAAAATCCGGATTTTGAAAAACGGATTTATACAATAATCCGGAGAATCCGGATTTAATGATTTTTAATGAAAAATTTAACTTTTCCGTTTGAAACGTTTATTATTATGTAAAATCAATAAAAAACATGAATCTTAGTTAAATCAAATGTATTTATATTTTTCAATACCTAGAAATTAACTAGACAAACTCTAAAATTCTAATAAAATAAAAACTTTTATACTTTGGTAAAGAAAAAACACAAAGCAAACTCCTTGTCACATCCATCAGACATAAACATTATAACAAAACATTAAATATTTTCTTAGATAATAGAAACAACATAAATTGTAAACAGAGTTTTCATCATAATATACAAACATATAAAACGAAACAGCTTCAATTTTCTAAATCAGTAAGCAAAATACGTTACGTTACGTTATAAGTTACGTTTTCTCTACATAAAAACCATCCTCTTACTTCAAGGAATATAATAAAAAAAGAATTATCGAAATCGGTTCAGCCGTTCTCGAGTTATGCGCTTACCAACACATTTTGCGATTCATTTTTATATATAAAGAAGAAGAAGATGAAATGATGACAGTCTTTCCATCAGAGTTCTTATTT
>CAJQZN010029762.1:0-10626 GCA_907164685.1 Colias eurytheme | reverse complement strand
GCAAAGAAGTATATAAATATTTTTTAATTCTTAAAAAGGATTCATTAGGTATACTAAATATACTTATTTATAAGTACATACATAGTAACTATCTGTATGTTTTTGTGCTTAACTCCAAAATGTGCATTTCTCTGAATTACGGAACACCAAACAAAGCAATGTTACAACACAAAAAGACATTAACAATAAATAATGTATAATTTCATTGAATCAGAACAAGAATATATTTGTCTTTTATTTTTGGCGCTCATTTGTTGACGTGTGGTATTGAATAAAACATGTCAGTTGAATCTGGGCCTCGCGCGTCCTCGCCGGAGAAAACCGGACTTCCATAGATATTTTCTATCTGATAAAAGAGGTATTTATCAGGCAATTCCTTGTGAATGAATCATTCATTTGACGCACTTGATGGAAAATCAAAACACATTGTTAAGTGCACGTGCGTTGTAAAGTTGATTGACATTAAACATGGTAGGTAATCATTGCTTAAGTAAACTTAGGTACTATTCTTAATTTTTCTGTTTATGAGTGGCTTTCTTTTATGGTATAAAACTATAAATGGTTACAGTCATAGGTAAATACATTACATAAAGGGAGCTAGAACTCACATTTTCAACAAATTGTACTTTAGTAAAATCTATCTGGTTTTACTTTTGTTTAATAGTATCCAAAATAATCTATTTTCATAATATGGTGCTTCTCGCCCGCTCTATGGTTACTAAAAAATACAATATGTCACCGCACATTATTATATACTAAACAGTTATTCAAACAATCATTAACCTACACTAAGCCTGGGTAATTAAAAATCTAACGCTTCTTTCAAACCAAGCGAAACACGTTTATATTTGCAATACGAAAGCGTGCATTCTCAATAAAATATTACAGCCTTATAATAATCATTTACAACACAGATCATTAAGATATTAACACCTGGAGTCATGAAATGCATAATTTAAGGCTTAACTTTCATAGTATGTTTACATGCGGTATGTTAATTTTCTACTAGCACACACGATCTAGTTGATTGTCCAATTTGCATGACAGTTAATACCCGATGCATGTGCAATAATCGTATACAATTGTTTAGTCATGCATACTTGAAACCGTGTTAGCGTGTAGCAGATAATGATACCATGCAGCTATATAATAAGCTTAATTGTGTAATTTTATCTATTGTTGTGTATTATTTCGAATTAATAAAGTGGCCATAGACAAATACATATCCAATAATATCAAAAAAGCATATAAAACTACCATAAATAAAGACTATCTTCTCCAAACGTCATTGGTTGATCAAAAATATAGACTTAAGATTTTCGAAAATTCGAAATTAAAGTTTTTAAAATGTCATGCTATTTGACATCGAAAATTCGAAATTTGAATTTTTAAATTCTACATGACATGCATGCTGAAACGTCATTTTTGAGCATGCATGCATGTCGTATGCAAATAGCAAACTTGTGCAGCCAGCATTACATCGAGATATTATGAAGAAAGTGAGTTAGGTATTTAAGAAAGTCTAACCCATATGACATCTGGACTCGGCTCAGTCAAGGTTGATTCGCACTGGTTTCACTGTCATTAATGTGATTATAATGTCACTTATATCCGTAGGTTTCATTGAGAGTCAGTGCGATTAATTTATTGGTTTTTACAAGGTGAGACTGTACCTTTCTAACGCTCTTGCATTATAGTTAATGCCCTTTGCAAAACAGAAAGTTAATGCAATTATCTCATTTATATTAGTTTGAAGGGAAGAACCCTGTGGAAGAACCCATGAACCAAGCCACATATTAAATTATAAATTTTATGCTCTAAATAATTTTTACGTCTGCATGTATTTTACGACAATTTGTTTTGTTATATATTTTTAAAACCACGTTTGTTATTTTATATATTTTGTATGAATTAAAAAACGGTTAGAAACGATTGCAAAAAAGCGGTGAGTAACAGGACATAGAGATTGACAAACCATCAACAATAACCATAAATATAACCTAATTTCACTACTATAATTAATATTTTACGATAATTTACCAACAAATAACAAATTAAATATAAACAGAATATCGTGCAATACCTACATCTCACGCTAATACGTAAGCGACAGTTCAGTCGATAAATACTCATTATACCAACTAGCTTGACGGCTTGTAATAGCAGATTTTACTAATAAACCCATTATTTATCATCGATATAGTTACGTAGGCTTTCTGCATCTCATTATCAACTATACTGTCTCCTTATGCGTGTAAAACATACACGCTTTAATATAGTTTATAGGTGCTTATTGTTATTTATTGAACACTTTCTATGCTTCAATTAATTTGGTTCATTTACTACTTAATTTTTGGCAAGATTTATAGAGTAAGTATCTATTGAAACTACAAACACAAATCATCTGTAACAAACAATGCTATTTTTCATTAAGATTTTGATCGTCTTACTTCGCATACTTAACTTCACAGTTCACACTTAAAAATAAAACACATGACGATTGACGCACCCATACAATCAAAAATAAAATGTATATCCTGATATAAAATTAGATAAAGAATGCATCAATAATATTATTTGAAAACTAAAAGTGCATAGAGCCCACGTATCTAGCGCAAATGTCACCTGCAAGTAAAGTTAAGCTTGACGGAGTGGGTGCGCGGCCTTGCGCCTACGCAGTAGGTCGCGGGGTGGATGTATATCGATTATTTATATTAATACTTATAGATATAGAGCATGTTTTATGATTCATTGACCTTCTACTTACAGTTTATTATCTAAGAACACATACATTAATGTAAAATTAAATTCATTTCCGCTGTGTTCAAACGTAAAACTTAATCAAATTGTGTTTAAAAACAAATATTTAACTTTATGTTTTCTTAGATTGAAAGGCTTTTTTAAGATAATTTATAAGCTATTTGTCAATATTATCGACTATTTATGCTGTCTATCTTATCGATGCCTTGATGACGTCTACATCGATGTTCCCACTTTTTTACAGTTGGTCTCATAAATAATTCTTACATAGCGACTGTACTTTGATTGATTTTATAAATATTCAATCAAAGTTACAAGTACAACATCGGTGGTGCTCGCACTTAATGTTAAAAGTATATTTTATAATAAGCTTTTCAAATCGGCTCTGCGCAGTTGTTGAAAGCATTAATTACAAACCAATAACTTCATCACATCACATCATCATCACGTCAGCCTATATTCCCGTCCACTGCTGGAAGTAGACCTCTCCCAGATTGCGCCATTTTTTACCTCTTTTTCATAAAACTAGCTACGTCACAGAATAATAACTAGTAGTTTGTATTTTAAAAAAGATTCTCTACTCAATTTTAATGAGATTTTTATTAAAAACGATCATGATTCAAGACACCGTCAAAAGAAACAGGTCACAAGCTTACATGCCGCTATCTCCGCCACTACAATAACTGTAATAAAACAACAATACGTTACATTACGTGGTAGGTATAACAAGCAAGCGATATAATGAACAGATAGATTGACGTAACACCTTCGTTATTATAGAGATTATTTTAAGTGTATTTATAGGTACAGATCAGAGATATCATTAATGTGCTTTGTTAATGAAGATTCGTTTTGAAATGGAAAAGATACATGTGAAATACGATATTGAGATATACCCTACAGAAATGAAGTTTTAATGCCAAAAGGGCTGTAGATTTAATAAGTTTAGATCTTGGCGTCGAACACTGGCAATATAAATTGCTCTGAATATTAAAAAACAAAGAGTGTTTGTACATATAATTACTTATTTTCATGATATAAAACATAAGCGCAAACTAATGAACATTCTAAAATGAAGAAACTTATAAAAACCTAATTGATATCCATTCTACAAACATATTACCCATCTTCACCTTATTTCTTTGATCAGATTTTGATTCATTAAACGAATACCTTCTAAAGTTCCGCTAACTGTTAATTCGTTTTCAAAAACATTCATAGAATTAATACGAAAGCGAATTCCCAAACCGATTTAATCATAAATCTAAATAACCTTTTAACCTCAAACTTAGCCCAGAAAGTAACAAAAGATTTAATTCTCATTCTCACGTCCAACATTACCGTAAGATTATTAAAATATATGACCGCTTTAGGAGGTTCTAAAGCGACTAAGGGCATGGATTACTAGATAGTTACTGCGTCTAAGGGCCGTGTAGGTGAGTTTCGTAGACTAATTGAATCTATATGATTATTATCTATTATTGTATATCTGTGAACTCGCTAAAATAAATTAAAAACACCTAGTGCTCTATTTAAATAGATAAAGATTAATGTAATAAATAACAATTTAAACGATTCATTTTAGTCTATGTCACTTCCTGATTCCAATAGAGAGAGATGATCTCCGATGTACAGTAGTAAACGTAAAGAATAAATATTGGAATCATAATATTATGAGGAAATTTTCGATCTGCCACCTGCGGTGTTCCCGAACAACTACGACATTGGGGCCTTCACGAAAAGAGCTAAGGAAAAGAGCTATTTCGTCTATAAAAGGCTGGCAAAGCACCTGTAACACTTCTAGTGTTACAAGTGTTCATGGGCGGTGGTGACCACTTTACATCAGGTGGCCCACCTGCACCTTGCTTACTCTGACATAAAAAAAAAATCAAATTTCTACATGACTAAAAATATTGCTCTTTCACGCAACCCAAAAAGTTACAAATGCCTATTTATGGAACTTTGTATGAATATCAAGCTTCCTTTTTGCGGTTTTCAGATGCGTTTGTTCGTTTCGCGTATGTTTCATAAAGATAAGATTAGAAGTTCCGGAGTTTACAGTTGTATATTATCTATATTTAATTACATCCGCAGTTACCACGGGAAAATACAACGATATTTTTGCCTAACTGATTCGTGTTTATTCTATTTCGATAGTCCAGAGTTTAGACTCTAGTATATATTAAAAAAATAACTGAAAAAAAGGTCTTTACAAATCGCCTATCGTTATAATGATCTTAATCTCCTTTTCCATTTGCATCGACTGCGATAATATTATAAAATAATTTCTAAATCAAAGGCTATCGAAATTACAAATTTGTTGTTATAAATAGCAATATTCCCAATAACGACGGTATCTACACAATTAATAGACAATCACAGTCCAAGTCAATCGTTACCATAACTTAGTAAGTTCAAATAATAGATAAACTAATGTATCTACAAAGCTGACGCGTGAATAATGATGCGGCTCAATATCAACAATAGTAATGTTTCTGGAAATATCAAATTCTCCTTTTGAGATTATATTAATACCAGCTTTCAGATTGCAGCCTGCGCTTACATACATTGCTGTACAAAATTTCAATCGACTATTTCGCTTCCATTAGGGTTTTGGCTATAAAATAAAGCAGTATCCTTTTCGAGATTTATCTATTTACTTACCTATATTATAAGTGGACATTGTGAACCTTTTAAAGCTGAAAACCATAATAATTTTAGTCGTGAAAGATTAACAGAAAAAGAAGACAAGATAATTTTGGTCCATATTCACACACATTTAAGTATCCTATAGGTTCTTTCACTTCCATAATTTCCAAATTGATAGGTTAATTCTAACTCTATGCAACATTTCAATTGAACCACTCTTAATAACTGGGTATTATAAAACTACCGATTTTGATATTGCCTGATTCAAAATAATGGTCGAATTCGTTTGATTCAGTTATGAATATATAATAAATCTTAAATTACTTCCAGGCTAGTTTATCGAATTAAACGCGAGTGAAACTACGTGATTCAGCTAGTTTTAACTAAACCGACCCGTCCACAAATCAGCATTTGATGCCTGAATACATGAGCTTAGCAACATGTGAATGCACCCAGCGTCGGGCGTGGGAATTATACCGTACACCATTCAGTGAGGAATAAATCATATGCCTGGGCTTTAGCAAAAACCGAGATGCTTCGTGCTGGTATGAGATACGATCGGTGTAAATTTTTTACGTGTATATTTGACTTATCGAAGCATGTGAGCTATCGATTTTGTATTAGTAATGTTAGATAATCAATAAATAATTTGTGATTTTAAAGATTAAATTAAATTATACAAAGCCGTTTGTCGAAATAGTTGCTTACTTATGAGTTTTACTTAATTATACCTCATAATTAATAAGAGATGCTACAATTGATTATTCGTACAATATTATTAATAAGTACATATTTGATAACCCAAAAGTGAAACTTCCCATGCATGAACTAAGTATACTAAAGCTTCTGTATACCTATATATTATATTAGCTGTTCCCCGCGGTTTCACCCGCATTGCTCCGCTCCTATTGATCTTAGCATGATGATATATATTATATATAGCCTATAGCCTTCCTCGATAAATGGGCTATCTAACACCGAAAGAATTTTTCAAATCGGACCAGTAGTTCCCGAGATTATATCTGCTATCTATTTGTTTTTACGCCACATCCAGAATATCAAACTGAATGTAAAACATTGAAAATGCATTAGATATAGGAACTTAAATAGAAATTTATTACACAATTAATATTATCCCTACTTAGCTTTAACAGACGACGACTATCTCCAGGAAATATCGTATCTATGTAATCTTTGATTAATAAATTGCACATGCTGTTAATATAAACGATAAATTTCATTTCTAAACGTAGGTAATATAATTTTAGTGGAAACTTGTAAATTTGATAATCGTTTAATGCGCCGATGCGTGGGCGCCATTTAATTGGCTAAAGCCGATGTTGCATAAATACGTTAACATTGTGTAGGCCTTTGAATAGCGAATACAGTTAAAACGTGTTATATGGCTGTTCTGAAGGTTTCTATTGATTATTTAAGAATAAAATAATGTAGAGAAATAGGTAAATCTAATTAACTGTTTTTATTGAACGCCATGTTATTTTTTTTCTCAGATACAAAATCTATCTAAGTTGGTAAAGATGGTTTACATCTAAACCTTTTAAAACACAGAACACATTTACATATAGCCAAGATTTGGGATTCTTTGGATTATCTTTTATTATTTTATTCTATCCACAACAAGACGATGAAAATGTGTGTCATAGATTTATTTTTAACTTTTTATGCTACTTTGTATTAAAATTTAAATGTTATTTTGAAATAAACATATTATTTATGCATTGGCCATTATTATTGCAACCTTGGTGGTTATAGGAACATTACGGAATTAATTCTATAAATGTAGGAACTATTTTGTTATTTAAATAAGCAATTGTTGGACATTCAAACGCAAAGATGCACTTTGTGTGCTAATAGAAGATGTGATTATATTATAAAGCTTAAATAGCACAGATAATGTATTAATTTGCACGTCTCTTCAACTACAGATAAAACAAACTTATTTATTTCATTGTCATCCTATGATTAATTATTTTCTTAAATATTTACTTTCCTATAAATTACTATCTACAAACATTGAGATTTTAAAAATATTCTTACAAAGGAATGGAAATAGATAAATTTATATAAAAAAGACGGGTTGCACTCCGGGAGTGCCGGCAGAAGTGAAAACTTCATTATTATCGTTCAGCATGTTTGATATTTTGGAATGGTATCCGTCTTACGCATGGAATATAAGGGCTAAAAAAACATCCGTCTTACGCTTTTTCGATCAGGCCACGTGCCCTGACGCGAGTTTAAGATTTTGTACCTACCCAAAAGAAGTTTTCTCAATAGTTTGCAAAAAACGCATTACACGTGTTGAATATTGTGATTTTGTCCTTTTTTATTAAATTCATCTTCAATTAAGTATATTATTTAATTTAATAATCAATAAACATATATAACAAATTGTTATTTAATAGAAAAGTCCATTATAAAAAGTTGTACACGTGGAAAATAAAATAAATTTGGGTTAATGCGAAATCAATGTGTGGATTAGATAACTGCGCTTTTAAATTATATAATTTGTAGTTAACATCACGGAAATAAACAAACGACATTCTTAATCAAGGAATTCAATAATAAAGATATATCTTATATCATCATCAATAATATAGAAATAATGAAGACCTTATTATACGAGAATTTAAATACTACTATACTACAATGAGAATCTAGCACATTTCGGTTACTACAAACGAAATAAAAAGAACAAGATTTATAGACTAACATTCAAAAGAAAAAGTTTCAGTAAATATGTCAGAGGTAAATTAAAAATTAAACGAACACTGATATTTTCAATATGATATCTACACATCAAAAAAAAGTACCTACCCACTATTAATAACTTTTCCCGCCAAAAATGTATGTAATTTATCGTCTGTAATATTTTATCTGTTGCATTCGGTTACACAATCGGAGGCCAATCAGTGGCGTTCATAATTAACAACTTTCTCCGTAAAGTCAATGATCGCGATGATAGACGGAATAAAAAACAATATAAAACCTTAAGAAAAATAAGTTACAAATTATGTGCTTCATTAATTAATAATTCTCCTTGACTGTTATAAAATGTCTTTGTGTTTTGTGACTACGGAATGTTTTAACTTTAACACACTTTAGCCTGCTTTTATGTGCCAAATGCCAATAACGTAGGTGTATTTTCAAAATATGAGCCTAAGTGCGATTATTTCATTTGCTATATATAGATATATCTATAGGTACAACGGAAAGATTTAAAGAGGTAGCTAGACTAGCTGTCGGCCCCGGCTCCGCCCGTGGTACATGTTCAAATTTTCATATTAAGAACCATCCTCGAACTTCAAGGAATATTATAAAAAAAAAGAATTATTGAAATCGGTACACCCGTTCAAACGTGAAGCCGTGACCAAGAGAAATAGGGATTCATTTTTATATAATACTAGCGGTCCGCCTCGGCTTCGCCCGTGGTACATGTTTACGTTTTCTCTACATAAGAACCATCCTCGTACTTCAAGGAATATAATAAAAAAAGAATTATCGAAATCGGTTGAGCCGTTCTCGAGTTATGCGCTTACCAACACATTTTGCGATTCATTTTTATTTATATAATATAGAGATTTATGCGATGTAAAATACAAAGGATATAAATTGTGTACCTTAATACATATAAACAAAACCCTGTGTATAATAAAACTTGTTTAAAATAATAAATACCTATACTGTATTACGTATTCATTAAAAACAGCACTTGCCTAACTAGACACAATTTTGTTACATTGTAACGAGATAGGGCTCTAATTGAGACGAGTTAAAAATACGTACGTAATTAGTAATTGATCTCAAAAGTGATTACCGCACAGAACAAAACAAAAACATCACAAACAGGGCATGTTCATTCGGCATACAAATCGGTAATTAACTGTGTTAATAGCCTGCGCATCGGTATAAGATAGTTTCTTATGAAGAATGTTCAGTAAAAAACGCGTGGCCACCGTGGTTGGAAAGCGTAAAGAGATACCGTGCACCGTGCATGATGTATGGGACTTGTGAATGCTTTATGGCAGCTAGACGTTCGTATATTTTGTAGTTAAGATTATGTAAACAAAAGTAAGATCGTTAAGTTGAAAAGTTTCGCCAGCGTGGCTACGGGAGAAGGAAACTACCTACCAAATTTAAGTGAAGTTAATTCTGAATTTTTTGCGTGATTCAGCAAGAAACGCTTATCTAAAGCAGAAGTTAGATGGAAGACTCAAGGTCAATATTCATTCCTCACATAATATTTGTAGAAATCAAATCTAATTGTCTAGTTACAATCCATAAGTTCACTGTTGAGTACTAATTGAAATTACAAAATACAGTACTTTTGCTACGCTTCAGATTCCTAATTAAATCAGTGTTCAGTGAAGTTCGTGTGATCCCAGTCATCAAAAGCAAAACGGTGTGTAAAAAGCAGTATGAACAATAAACTTATTAGGACACAATGTAAATTCAACACGCATATTGTAGCAATATCAAGAAAATCATATACATTATAATAATACATCTTCTATACATTCAGCTAATCTACGGTTCAAAGAGTGTTTTTGCACAAAAGAAAATCATGAATTTGAGTAAATTAGAATTTATTTTAGAAAAACACAAAACGCGAACTTTATTTTTTATCGCTTTTAAAGTGCAATTATTAAAAAATTCACACAATGTTGAAGATATTTATTTATGAGAATACAACACATTAAAATAACTATTGCAAACTAAAAAATAACGTATTAAAAATATAATAATAGTTTTAAAATTTGCAAAAAAAATATAATAACCGTGACCCAATTACAAACGAAACAGTCAATCGAGGCGGTCGGATAAAAAACATACACCTGCAGTAAAATAACAGTATGACGCCCGTAACATGAGAATTGTAGCGTAGTGGGTGCGTAACCGACTACATTTACATATTAATGCGCAGACGGATGTTGTTTTTATCGCACCATTGTTCGAGCTGCGTTTGCTAACATTCTCTTTCGGCGCTAGCAATTAAAATGCTTATCAAATTTATATCAGAATGCTCAATCAGTTTGCATAGAGATTATAAGAGATTCGATTCGTATTGTAAGTTAATTATATTTAAAGTCTACAGATAACGTTGGCAATTTTTAGCACAAAATGTTTACAATTCCAAAGAGCACTTTTAATCTATATCATATTTGAGTAATTCTCAGTCTTTGGATAAACAGTCTTGAA
>CAJQZN010029761.1:0-11270 GCA_907164685.1 Colias eurytheme | reverse complement strand
AAACTATAAGGGTTCCGTTTTTGCCATTTTGGCTACGGAACCCTAATTAAATCAATAGAGCCGAAAATAACACACAATGTTTTTGTCCAAACATCAAAGGCGCGTTGTTACCAATATATTTATATCTGTATCTTTTAAGGGTTTATTGTCTATATATACATATAGAACACATACAATCCACGTGGATGGAGAGGCTCGAGATCGGATGTCGGAGGTCAAGTGAGGCAAGAGGTCCTGTATTGTTACTTATCAATATTCAGCCCTCGGGCGCTCTTCACTAAGCGCTGTCAGACTTATATTAAGTCGTAGGTGTGGCTTGTAGAAGTGTTTAAGTATCCGGTACAAGCTGTATAGCAAAGAACGGGATACTTGATTATTTTGCAGGATAAAAATTGCTCAATATGTATAAACTGTGTCAATGTACGAAACAAAATCTATTTAGACTTCTTTTTTATATTTAATAAACGCTATTATAGCTTTTATCATCATAGCATCGTGCAAGCAAAGTCGTGTAATAAAAAATAAATACAATTCTTTGCATATAATTTTTAAGTCCAATTATAACTTTAGTATTTAATATTGTATATCATTAATCCACTATAACTCAAAATATTGAAACTACAAAGAAATTTTAAATGAACTAAAAATTATGTACAGTTTTCCACGTTGAAAACATTTTACTTGCCTGTTCTTGGAAAATTACTCTTTGTTAATGTTAATAATAGAGTACCTTTTTATCAAACTTTAGATATTTAATAAAAATTAATAGATACTTTTAACAAATGTGTGTAAATTGTGTTACACAAATCAATACTTACTTATCAAATTTTAGACAGATAAATAAAATATTATTTTACAAATATATCTATCTAGTCTTTCCAAACATTTGAGAGAAACGAAATACCTGTATTTTATTGATAACCATTAACCTTATCAGCCCACATCGTTATCAGAGCCATCGCAAGCATCCAATTACTGCAATACACAAATATCGAATTGAAATGATTACATTTGTAACCGCGATCAGATTTCCATCGATTTCCATACAATCCGCAAATATGTCGGATTCTAATTAATGTGACAAAAATCCACCACAATTTTACTGTTTGCGTTTACCGCGCATGTTCACGTTATTCACAATAGATATGATTACAATTTTGATAATCAAAATATTTATTTGGTTCGTCATAGGTAACCTAACCTATTATTATTTTGAGAATCAAGTGGAATAAATTGTATACATTCGATTTTGATAGTGCGGTTATAGATCCAAAATTCTGTTTGAGCTGTTATATTAATTTTTTTAATATTTAATAGTCTGTATAAATATTTACTAGTCAAATGATTTGCTTTTCATTTGAAAATTTTTATTCAGTTTAGAAATTTGCAATGAGAATTCAGGTGAGTGATGCAAAATGCCATTTACATACATATCCAGCTTCACAACAGGTATAAAAGTTGTAGCGACACTAATTCACAAAATTTAGCTTTATTCTTCACTGGCCTAACTTTTTTATTGTAGTATTTATACTACATTAGTTCTCTAGATAAAATCCTGCTCACTGGTTTTGGCTAAGATGTACAGATAAACAGAAAAATAAACTCTTTTTTTCTTTTAAGACATTTTTTCTGAATTCCCATAAAGTTCGCTCCACTCTTGAAATCACTTTTCAAAACAGATATTCTTGAACACAAAGAAATAGGTAAAGCCGTGCTGGTACACTCATGTTATCTGCCTAGAGATATACCGAGCCGGGATTACGAACGTGTGAGCCGAAATCAGAGGCTGTTTTGCTGAAAACAATTATAACAGTGCGGGCCTAAGCCGGGGATGTGGCCAGAATTATGTTAACTGCGCCGTTTCAATGGACCAAGTGTTCGTGAGCAGGGGTCACACTAAACGAATTAGTTTAATAAGCTTTGCGTATCGCTGCTATTGTTATTCGTTTAGATGATACCGTAATAGCACGATTTATTCAAATGTTTCTAAATGCAAAATAATATAACGCCTACCTTCGTAAAAGTACGATCCTGCTTATTCTTCATAGTTCTACTCGCCATAATATTTTCCACTTCTTCTGTTATTTTGCTTATAAGTAGAATTTTTCTCATTTCTATTACATTTCACGTTAACTTTTTGTCTATTTTGACCTGTTGTTTAAATTATATTTAGGTATGCGTGTAATAAAAGGAGAGTTTCAGCTGTACATTTTAATTTACTAAGCACATATTCAATTGTAAATTCGAACGTGCAAACCAATAAACAAGCAAGTGGAAACAGTATCGTAAACATCTTAACATTCAAGTCCCAAGAAACCCGACGCTGGCCGCAATCGCAGTATTTTCCCCACGCCTTAAACTCGGATCGACTTTACAATAACTCCCAGTAATTTACAGCCCCCGAGATCAAGACAATAATCGTTATCGAATATCGTACGGAGCGGTCTTAGCGCCCAGTTTGAGTTGTGCAACCAATCATCGGAGCCCCTTCACACGGCCCGGCTTCCATATTACATTTGCATTTATCGAGTTCGCATACTCTGTGGAACTTGTGTGTACTTTGAATTAGGAACATGAGGAGTCTTGCGAAATTGTCTGGTTCGATTTTTGAAAAGCGCGCCAAATTTATTTTAACTTAAAGAATTGTTATGGTTGTGTTGTTAGACCACAGTTAGGGAGAGAAATTTGTGTTATTATAGAACCATGAACAAATTCAACAGAGGTTCTTTGTTAAATTTGAACTATAAATTGTCACTAATAAGCAAACGGGAACAATTTCTCTAAAGCGGATTGAAATCGTGAGCATATCTTATTGGAGCGTCCTGATGTTGAGGAACTATGTTTGCTTTCACATTTACTGTTGTTTCCAGGAAGCAGGGTTTACTGCAATAGTACATTATTGTTCTACTGCGATACGCTCTAACTAAAATACTTTCAGCACTACTATTTCGTGTGCACAAATAATGTATCTGATGTCTCAAATACGGATCTATTCTGTGGGTTTAAAATTTATAGAACACGTCAAATGCTTATACTATTACTTATATCGGGTATCTTATAGCAGAATAATTGAATAGAATAGAATAACTGTACCTAAAAGGAAAATACGCCTATTCACCCATACGCAGATAAAGCCAGGTGAAGCAGCGTGTCATATAAATCGATAGGAACGTGTGAGTAACCTTAATAATCTACAAGCTCGGTGGCCCGAGGATTCAGATGGTGAGAACATTTCCTATACAAAGCGGACTAATAATGGCGCCGAGAATTATCGTCAGTGCACCCGACGAGCGCCGTGCCACAGCAAACCCGCCCATGTGCCCGGGCACCAAGGCCCCAAGTCCCTTGCACGACGCTAACGGTTGCTCGGATGCGATTCGCGCTGATAGTACAAATGATGTTACTTCTCAACATATTTAACGAACTCAATTTTAGTTTCGCATTTGTTAATGCGGTGTTTCATGATGGGAATAACTGAAATACGGGGCTTATGATGATATTAAATAAATACTCGTTACTGACGATGTTATTAAATTAGACGCTGTTTACTCGAGCTGTGGGTGCTGCGTTCGGGAATCTGCTGATTCGCATGTTATTTTATTTCTATCGCAAAGTAGGATGATGCTAAATCTGTTAATATAAAACTAGCGGTCCGCCCCGGCTTCGCTCGTGGTACATGTTTATGTTTTCTTTCCATAAGAACCATCCTCGTACTTCAAGGAATATTATAAACGCACTCCTAAAACGGTTTTAAAGAGAAATTCTGCGAACTTATTTCTATAGGATTCAAACAGAATGTCTATCAAGTCTGCTTAATATAAGTCTTTAGATAGATACTAATTATTAGCAGTATAAATACAAATACTTTTTATACAAATTATTTACATTGTTATAGATAAACCCGATAAGGCTTAGCAAGTAGAACATCAGATAAGCCCGCGTCAATCTGACACTCGCTCTAAAATGTACAAACCCTGATTAAAATCTGGCTGCATACGGGATGCTGTGCGTGGGCTCGCGGTAATAGTTGATCATTAGCTCCATTATATCAAGTTTGGGTTAGTTTATTAGTTTTTAGTTGGATATCGCTGTTTTGGGGATTTCGATCTTTGAGCGGTTAATGCTCGAATTTATTTATAGTTCGATATTTTAGTAGCGAAAAAGCTTTGTATTGAAAGTTTACGTGTTGTTTATTTTACCCTTAATTGAAAATTAAGTAAAGCTGTTATTAAACTAGCTGTTTAAAAGTAGCCGTTAACATTATACAACATGAATATCCAATTTCTTCAAAAACATTTTTTTTTTAATATTTCAGCCTTTTTCGCAACGGTTTACATAAGGTACATTACCACTACAAAATTTATTTCCTACGCGCACAATACTCACGTAAAATTACAATAAATGCCTATGAAATCTATCTCAAACTAAAGTGCGTCCGCAGATAGCTGCAGGAAGCCCTCAAGGTGCTGTCAGTATACAATTAGCCATGATTCATCCCGTCCAGTTCAGCACTTAGCCTAGCGCATACGCATTCTATTTATAGACCTAACTTCATATACGGGGTGTTGTGGAATATATATTGACTTAACTGGGTACTCGATTCCCGTTGTAATTATGAATTAGGTCCTTAATTTTTGTCCCAATTTTGCTCCAAAAAAACAAAGTGCGGATAAGCTCTCCTGCTATTGATCAGGTCAACAACACGGCGCGGCGGCGGCAGCATAGAGTCACAGGCGTCCATGGAAAGCCCATATATTATATTTTCATGAACATAACAAACATAAAATGCTTAAAAAAATGTTGTGTGGTTTTATGAAACCACGGTAAAAGTGTAACTGTTCGAACGGTTCCGAACACTGCTTTGTGTAGCGCATGTAACGTGACGGTCGGCTGCCGAGTAGGTATACGGTATACCTACTCGGCAGGCGCGATACACGCGACATGCGCTACACAGACCAAAAAATTTGAGACGATGTAATAAAAGTTTCACTTTAAAAATGAATTATAACATAAATTGAATTTACTTAGTAGTAATTTAATATTTACATATAATATCTTTCTTCGTGTATAATCTCTGAGCATCACATCCTTAAGCTTGACATGTATGTCATACTCACCCTGTATAAGTATTTCTCAAGATAAGCTAGTTTATTACGAACCGATGAAATCTCGTTGACGCGATTCCTCTTCACCATCAAACTCGATTGGTACATATTATGCAAAATAGATAAATAACTGTTGGGGGATTTAAACGTTCGTCGCGTATATTTTTATTCGGTTATAAGTTTTTATTTTTGCGGTTTTTTTGCTTCCTATGGCGTCGGCTTTCAAAGGGAACTTTATGGTTTTAATGGATTTTTTGTGCGTTTTTGTTGCTTGAAAATTAAATCGATAGTGAGCTGTAAAACTTTAATACGCATGTATACCGAGTATGTGTTTGAAAAAATATTTTTTATAAATTTTATGAAAATATACCTATATATATATACAATACATACTTACCTATTTTTAAGATTCGTAGTAGTAGTATTGCCTCAATCTACGCTTTAAGTTGGTAGAAAGAGAGTCATCCTCCTTATAAATGAGTAACGTAATTATCAGTATGACCTTATTACAAATAATATAGTAAACAATATACAGAAGGTACACCACATATCCCAGGTATTAACTATAAGACGGCTACAAGGGACTTGAAATAAGGCAAGTAGGTATAAGATTATTAAATGAAGCCAATTTGTAGAGCCGTGGTTGAGCCTGTCTACTTTGCGGCGCAGATCAAAGGAATGAATCATTAGGTATATTGCTATCACATATTAGTTACTCCATTGTAATACGCTTAGCAATATTCAATGTAAATAATTGTTTATTTGAATTAATTAAAGTTTGATAATAATCAATCATTTGCTATAAAAAAATCAGAACGTTAAATTTATATTAACACGTATTGTATTGCCTTCTTAAACTAGTATCTGAAATTATTCCTTTGTTTTTAAAACTAATATCTAATAATAAGTCATGGGCCATGGCCGTATGTAGGTACTATACCTACATTGTAATCAAATGAACAAACTAAAAAACCGCTATTGTAATAAATTACCTGTACCATATCATTATAGCTAATTTAAAACATTGGAGCCATTTAAAAATGGTCACTCGACTAATTGTTCCTTAATAACCCTTTTAGCCGTGCTTTGATGAAATATACACTGAAGGGGAGTGGCGGCCATTTTAACTAATGGCTGCTACTGTTATAGTGCCCCTTTGAACTTAGCGTGATTAATTACAATTCCAACCACTAATTTGTATGTTTTATTTGATTTAAATTTTGGGGATAGAGAATTAGAAGGTATCGTATTCTTGTGGTACGGTCAGTGTAGATTAGTGATGTTATATGTATTTGTTTTTTTTTTTTATAGTACCTATTGGTCTTTATATTATGTTAATCAAATAAAAATCTAAATCGTAAACAACGAATACTTGCAACATTTCTTGCGCAATGCTAAACATCGAAGTTAGGATTTGATCGATAATTCGTAAGTACTTAAAACTTCCAAACTAACCTCAGTATTCTAGGTTTATACTCATTTATAATTAATAAAACATATCAGATATAATTCACGACTGTTCAAGTATAAGTGATAGTTTATTCAAGACTGACGAAGTTTCTCTGATTCAATATAGGTTTGTTAACAGATGTTCGCGAAAGCCACATCACAAGCAGTAGTTCATAAACTGAAATATCTGAGGTTTCATTTCGTTAGCATAGGCAGAATTATGACCAATTCAACTCCTAATTAACAAATAATTAATTGAAATTAATTACAAAATCAACATTATAATCTATATACATTTTATAACCTTCAATCTCGAAAAAACGTAAAGCGGAAAATTCCTAGACATGGTTAAATACAAACATTGACACATGAATAGCCATAGCCAAGCCGGATTAAAAAAAAGCAATTGACAATGACAGGTCACAGACAACACAGACGACCACATGTCTAGAACAATTCGAAATTCAAACACAGCGTTCGATTACGTTCCATCCCATGGCGGCTCGTTCATTTAAGATCACTCGACATAATTAACGTCTACATTGAGTTATTTACGCGCCCGCATGTGTCGCAGGAAACGGAACATGGGAGCGATTGACGGTTGTAACTTGTAACTCGTAATCTTAAATTATTCAAGCCATCGCCGAACGAAAATAAGCAATTACAAATGAGCGAGTCATGTGTGAATATTGATACAACATCGGTTGACTTATTTCGAGAAACAACGCCGAGTTATCTCAAGGATTTCTTAGCTCCAGTATTCATTATACGATCTCAGTAAATATTTATACACGTATTTAAAGACAGTACAGTTGATTACACGCTGCTTACGTTGCATGTTAGCTAATTGACATAAACGAGTGTGCTGCATAAAAATCTTTGTGAAATAAAGTAATTACAGCACGTTTCATATTGCGCAACTAATTTGTTCCACTTACAAGTATAACAATCGCAAACAGAGTTGCCAAAGTTTGCAACTTTTTAAAAGTAGCAATCATTAGTAATTTCGTTTCACTCGAAGCACAAAATTGTTTTCGCGGAGCAAACATTCATTTCTAACAAAGTAAACGAACGTGCATTCGGCAAAGAAACTTTGACTTTAAAGTGAACCTTACCTCCGCCATATTTGATTTACTTTTTTAGGGTTTTTTAATCAGTGACATTTCCGTGAGTCGCTGATCGCAGCACCGAGCGGCGAGCCACACCGAGCGGGCGGCACGCACGAGCCGCACTACATTTATAATTTCGAGCCATTGTCATTCGGCCCGTTAAATTTTATTTTCATCACCGACACACACGCAACAATACGCGTTTAAACAACATAATTTATACTTTACGAAGTGAATCGCATCGATATCCGTTATTGTCGAACTCGCTTCGTTATTAACGAATTCGATTACTCGGCAAATGTTTACGCTCCACGGTGTGATCGCAACTTGTTCTGCTCGTGCAACACAAATAGTTGAATCGAAGAGATTCACGCGGGCGTGGCGTGATGTTGCTTATGTGGCCCGAAATTTCGGCGGGAAAAAAGTAATAATGTTTTTTCCCGCGCAGCCATCGATCAGCGGCGACGTCATTGGCGGCTAACGTCTAACTACTGGTTAATGTACTCGCCGTGATCGATCACCGACCCCATCGCATCGGAATCCATTAAACCCCTGTCTAATTGATCGCCTCACGAATTGAAAATTGCAAAAAGTTACCCTTAACACTTGCGCCGTGTCGCTCCGTCTAGATTATTTTCCTCCGCCGCTTAATAAATGGAACGTCGATTCTTGCTGGTAATACATTCTGTACACAAAGAATGTTGACATTTATGATAAGCGTGTGTGTGCAGAGAAGAGTGGTTTAAAGAATGCACAAACATGATTTTAAAAATCGTAATGCTACATCGTAATGAAACATTGAAGCATAATTCCAAATATCTGGAATTTTAAAAGACATGTGCGCATAGCTTGATTAAGTATTGCCATAAAATAAGGCTCACTTCACGCGGTAATCATAAGCAGCGGTCACGGCACGTGGGTCGCAGTGGGGCGGGAGTACGGCGTGCAGTACGTACAGTACGACGCAAACCCGTCAGTCCGCAGTACGTAATAGGCTCAGGAAATATTTTACGATGTACGCTTTGCATCGTCCGAACCGGGGCTGTTTAAAAATGCAAAACCTCCAGAATTGCGACACGAGGCACGTCCTTGATACGGAAAGTACAATTTTTATGAGAATCCACGCGTCTCCTTATTTATTCCGCAAATGGTCGTCAGAGTTGTATTTCTGTATTTTCGCTAGTTGAGGAATGGCAGGAATTTAATTCGGGAATGGCAGTTGAAATTGTCTGCTGAAAATGTTTCAAATCACTCGCGTTCACGATATTAGAATGAACTTTCAGAACGGAAGCGGTTTTGTTGGTTTGATTTTTGTTTCGTTATTGATGCGTTCATCATTCTTTATGATTTATTAATAAATGGTTTTTCCTCTTATTTCTGATTACCACGTTTCTATAGCAAGCTCTGTTTACATAGTTATTAGTTAAACAGCTAAGATCTTTTCTAGTGCTGTTTGAATTTAAACTTTTTTGAACAAGAACTTCATTTTGAATGAAGGCAAAGAAAATAAAGTTTTTTTAGAAAAATTATATCATGCAACAATCATATGATGAAGTAAATTTAGTTTAAAAGTTCAGTGACTATAATTAGAATGCAATAACATGCAGTATTCCATGACACAGATTATTAAAGTGCATTGATTGCAAAACATAATTATACAGGGTGTAATCGTTAAGTGTGCACAGGCGATTTTTCCGTAAGTATTACAGATAACAAAAAACTTTAAACCGATATCGAAAGTACTTAACCTAATGACCCTGAAATCATTAATGACCATTTCCTGAAACTGCCTTGTTCAAATTTTGATAACTCTAATGAAAAAATATTTTTCGAAAATAACCTCTATGGGCCAGCAAAGTTTGAGCTTAGCACTGTGAATGAAACAGTTGTTTCTAAATATCTGCTCCACATTAAAACAAAGGCTAGAGGATGTGATGATATATCCATAGATATGTTGTTGCTTACTTTACCAAGAACTCTCTCTGTAATAACATCTTTAACAAACAAAATACTTACCAGTAGTACATTTCCAACCTGCTGGAAAACCTCTATTATTCAGCCAGTACCCAAAAATAGTAATCCCACTGTATTAACTGACTTGCGACCTATTAGCATATTACCGTGTCTCTCTAAGGTGGTGGAGCGTGTAGTATGTGAACAACTTACTCGATATCTCGAAACAAACAATATTCTTCCATCCTTTCAGTCGGGCTTTCGAAAGAGGAAAAGTACCACAACAGCGCTTTTAGATGTTGTTGATAATATTCTCACAGGACGCGATGAAGGCAAGGGAACAATATTAACCCTCCTCGATTTTTCTAGAGCCTTTGACTGCATCGATATTTCGCTTCTTCTCTCGAAGCTCCATTTCTACGGGTTTCAAAAAGATTCAATAAAATTTTTCAGAAGTTACTTAATGGATAGATATCAAATGGTTCGTGTAAATGCTGCTCACGGTTATATTTTTTCTTCATTGAAACCTGTGGAAAGGGGCGTGCCACAAGGCTCTATATTGGGTCCGATTTTATTCATCATTTATTGTACCGACATTACCGCCGCTATTAAATATTGTTCGTATCACATATACGCAGATGACTTACAATTATATGTAAGCTTTCCACCATCTTCCTCTTTATCTGTTGTAGACAAATTAAACAACGATCTTATTAATATAAGCGATTGGTCGAAAAGAAATAAACTTGTTCTCAATCCATCTAAATCTAAATTCTTAGTTCTTGGTTCTCCAAAGCAGGTAGATAGGATAAATGAAATGAGTCTTAAGGTTGAAGTTAATGGTGAACAATTAGAGCAAGTTCAGATAGCAAGAAACCTCGGCTTATTAATGGACTCGTCACTAAACTTTGAAGACCACATAGCTGAAGTAGCACGTAACTGTTTCTACCGTCTAAAAATTATATATAAGATCAGAAATTACATAAACGAGCCGTTGCGTATTCAGCTTTGTAACTCACTCGTGCTATCAAAGCTTAATTACTGCGATGTTGTTTATGATGGCTGTTGTCTGGCAAGAAGTAAGCGTCTCATTCAAAGGATTCAGAATGCCTGTGCGCGCTACTGTTTCCAGATCCCACCTCGCACGCATGTTACGCCTTTCTTAAATAAAGCAGGAATACTAAAGATGTCAGCATGTAGACAGCTCCATCTTTGTAGTCTTTTGCATGGTGTTGTCAATAACCATTCACCGCCTTACCTCTATGAGAAATTAACTTGGTCACGAAGCCAAAAGCTCTGCAAATCAAGGCCTTTCTCTTGTGTTTTTCGAATACCTAAGTATAAAACAGCTGCATTTAGAGGTAGTTTTAAATATCGGGCTAGTAAATGCTGGAACGACTAAACCAAGACACCTTGATTCGCGTATAGGAGGAGGCAGTCCTCCTATACGCGAATCAAGGTGTCTTGGTACATTCAAAGCTAAACTAAAAAGCTATTTATTAATAAAACAAAAAGAGCAGTGCCCAGTGAATTAGTTGATGAATGGGTAATTTTTATAATATATATATATATTTTATATTGTGTTTTTACATATTTAAATACTTCAGTAGTAATTATTTCACCCGGGTATGAATGAACTGGCTATTAGATATAA
>CAJQZN010029760.1:0-11001 GCA_907164685.1 Colias eurytheme | reverse complement strand
AAAGTCACTACCCTCTACCTATTTTACAACTCTAAACAATAAAATTCAGGGACATCGAATCAAATATTTAACCAAATTGTTTATAAAGCACTATTTGTGCTATTTCTTTTCATACTATTTGATTCAACAATGACTTGCTTTTAATTTGCTTAATCGGCATATATGCATTGTAAAAGAGAAATACTATGTTATAAATTACTAAAACTTTTTTACACAATTATATGAGGAAGAAGAAATATTTCAATTAAACGAAAGTAAGGATTCCACACTGATATTAGTACTTATACGGAACACACAAAATCTTATTGAAAAAAACTCACCTAATTTGAGGCAACGGTAAACCAACTTTGACCGAACTAGGCTTCCCAGCAGCTAACCGATTGAGTCCACGAACCACTGCATTACGATTAGCCACGCACAATTTACCGCGTTTCAAGTAAACAAAACGAGCCCCAGCCCAGCCAGAGACGCGGCCGGTATCGTCCAGTTCCCGCCATCTGCCGCCGCCATAAATAAAAAACTTTGCTTTTGACATTTCACGTAACAATCGATATAGAATATCGTTACAATTAAAGTATTTTAAGTTTTATCTACATGACGCTGAAATTATGGACTTTTTGAAATAAATTTTAATTTTCTATTCTTTATAAATTTATATTAATAAATTTTAATTCAAAAATCTTGTTTTGATATGGGTTTAGTTGACGCGTACATGTAAAATGCGATTAGCGTTGTCATTGTGACTTTGACAGCTGACAAATATTATTATTTATTCTACAGATTAAATAAAACATAGCCTGCGCGAAAGATAACAGAGTAAGGATTTTGAGAAATTTGAAATAGAAATAGAAAGCGTTAAAACTACTAATTATAGAAATAAATCGGCGTTTAATTTAAAAAATATCTATAAAAACTACAATACGACAATGACACGATTATAATTATAGGTATAGGTAATTGTAATATAATAATTATGCACTAACTTGTTTTCAAATTTGAACTTTTACAATAATTCCTCAATGAACAAAACACTGGATGACTGGACCAATTTGAGAGTTGTTTTAAAATTAACTAGGTTAGATACTCACTTGAGCAAAAGGAAGGGCTTAAAACAGGGAGGGTATACTAGGGGTAACTATAATATTATGGCATATTGAAAAATAAGAAACACTAATTATTGTTTTCATTTTTAATGATAATGTAAAAATGCTTGGAGTAATGCGTATTTTATTTTTACATCGCTCTTTACACGTCTTTTATAACCAATAATTAATTACATTCAACAGTATTGGTTATAACCAAGGTTATAACATTACATTTCTTCTTCTAAAAATCTTTCACAGATTGTTAAAAAATTATTTCAAAGGTTTTTAATTTTATAAAAATACCAAAATAAACTGCAGTAGGTAAGTAGAAAAAATATTTTATTACAAGAAAATCTCAATTAATCTTATAAAATAGTCGCTCCCGTCACAAGTACCGTGTAACCGCAGCATTGCATCACCATACACTAAAGCTCCAGCCACACAGCACTAAAGCTCCAGCCACACAGCACTAAAGCTCCCACCACACTAAAGCTACGGCCACACAACACTCTCGATCCACGGCACATACGCAGACACTCGTGTGTACACTCCCGGCTCGCCGATGAAACCACACGCGCGACCGAATGACGTCACACCTATGATTGTGTACATGCAGTTGATTTGGCGGTGTTTTATCTGTAGCGGCCCGCCGCTGTCACCCTGTGGATAAAATAAATAAATAAATATTTCATGACAATTTTCACACACGGCACGATCTGATCCCATACTAAGTTTTCGCTTGTGTACTGGAAATTAGATGGCTGATAAACATGCTACTACTAATATAAAGGCGAAAGTTTGTATGGATGTTTGTTACTCTTTCACGTAAAAACTACTGAACCGATTACAATTAAATTTAGCACACATATAGAGGGTAACTTGGATTAACACATAGGATAGGTTTTATCCCGGAAATCCCACGGGAACGGGAACTATTCGGGTTTTCCTTTGAAAACGCGGGCGAAGCCGGAAAACGCGGGCGAAGCCGCGGGCGGAAATCTAGTACATATATAATTTTAAAATAAAATACTTACATAGATAATTGATAAATAAATCCTACTTTAATATTATAATTGCGATAGTTAGTGAGGATGGATAGATGTTTGTTATTCGTTCACGTAACTACTGAACCGATTACAATGAAATTTGGTATGTAGGTAGATAAATCCCACAGGAACGGGAATTAAACATGTTTTATTTTGAAAACGCGGGCGAAGTCGCGGGCGGATATCTAGTTATCGTTTATTTAACGTAAGTGTTAATTTAGCGTTAATGTTAATCCATACTTATAATATTATAAATGCGAAAGTAACTCTGTCTGTCTGTCTGTTACTCAATCACGCCTTAACTACTGAACCAATTTACATGAAGTTTGGTATAGAGATATTTTGATACCCGAGAAAGGACAAAGGATAGGTTTTTTCCCGGAAATCCCACGGGAACGGGAACTATGCGGGTTTTTCTTGCGCGGGCGATGCCGCGGGCGGAAAGCTAGTGTTAATATAAATGACAAAGTTTTTGAAAAAGAGAAAAAAAATGACAATACAGATAAAAATTCAAATTAAAAATACTCAACTTATAATTTAAAACTCCCTTTAATCATCTCAAACTATCAAATCATCAAATTATTAATTACTAGTTTTCCGCCCGCGGCTTCGCCCGCGTTTTCAGAGAAAAACCCGTTCCCGTAGGATTTCCGGGATAAAACCTATCCTATATCCTTTCTCGGGTATCAAAATATCTCTATACAAAATTTCATGCTAATTGGTTCAGTAGTTCAGGCGTGATTGAGTAACAGACAGACAGACAGACAGAATTACTTTCGCATTTATAATATTAGTATGGATTTATTCAATTAGACTTCTTCTAGAAGCACTTTACCTGACAAGTATCCTTAGATTGCAGCTTATCACCATAACATATTTGTGTGTTGATGTCGAAGCCGTTCTTCATTAGACGATTTGGCGGGAAAAGCTTGACGCATTCGTCGTTGTCAAATTTTGTGAGGATCACCTGAAAATATATAAATTGAATACAGATACAAAATAATAAGACACGTAAATTTGGTTTATCCGTGTAAAATATAAGGACATACACCTATAGATAAACATCACGAAAAAAATATGTGCGTGTAGGTACTAGTGTACACACGTAAGAAGTGAAACTTCTTTATGACCTTATTTTCCAAAAAATAATTAACTATATGCAACTTTACAGAAATACGTCGAATCACGCGTGGTAAGGATGAGATAAAGATGGCGCGTAACGGAAAAATGTCACGCGAAACGAAAAAATGTTACACCAAATTTTTTTCCAACCCCGTTATAGAAGTTTCACTTCAAAAAAAAAGTTTGACTTGTTCACATACCGTAAAATGGGGTGAATAGGGACAAAATCGAACTTGTCACTGAAATTAATCGATGTTGTAGGACGAATTCAATATTGATAACTCTTTCCAAGGGTTTCCGGCAGTTAATACTTTTCGTAAATGTTAAAAATATCCCCAGAATTAGTTAAAATTTAGATATTTTAACAAAAATATAGGCTGTCCCTATTCATGCTTGAAGTGGGGTGACCTGGAACGAGACATGGGTAACTTGGGAAAAACTAGTAGGGTTGTCTCTTTCCTATTTAAAAAAATAACTAATTACCTTCTGCTAAAAGATTAATTTTCTTCATTGAATTTAAATTTTTTGGAAATAAAAATAATACAATAAATCCAAAATCTTTTATTAAAATAAAAGAAAATAAAAGAAAATAAAAGAACATAAACATTTTACTTCTTTAAAAATAAACGAACATAAATATTTTACTTATTTAAAAATAAACGAACATAAATATTTTACTTATTTAAAATAAAAGAACATAAATATTTTACTTATTATAATATTTTACTGTCCATGAGATCACGTAATATGTCTTCATCTTTGGTATAATATTTTTTATTATTCCCTTTTGTCTTGGGTATAAGTGGATCACTCAAAGATATCTTCCTGTATTGACTTAAATCTATTTTAACATTTTTGTTATTAAAGTTTTCAATTGAAGTGACTTTTATATTGCTTGTGGTATTTTTAAGACGTATGTCTACAACATCTAGTTTCTCCTTTGTGTTAATGATTTCTCTTTTTGTATATTCTTTTTCTTTTTGAGGAGTCACTACTTCTATTTCATTTACGACATCAAAATCACTGTCGAAAATTAAAGGCATATTTTCAATATCGAATTTGTCGAGATCATTTAGTAGCTCATAGTTGCTTATATCGTTAAAAATAGTCACTTCTTCTGTATTATTATCGCTGTCCATTCTTACTACTCTTTCCTTTGTTTCCTGATTTGGCTTATGTATTCCTTCGTTTTTATTTTTTTTGTACTCTCTTAGAGTCGTTGGCTTTTTAAAAATGTACTCGTCATTGCGATTTTCCTGATCTTCAAACATATGACATGACTCTTGTTTTAGTTTATTCGCTTCGTTACAAAGTTGTCCTTGTTTAACTTCTTTATGTGTTTCTTGTGTCACAATCTTTTTTAAATTTGCTTTCGCTTTTTTATTTATAGGTTCCGTTTCAAATTTATCCGTACACTCTGGTTTTGATAAAGTTCTTTTGTTTTGTTCCCTTTTGACATAGTTCTTGTGTTTTTCTAGTTTTTGGTTAGGTTGATTTGAAGTGTTTGAAACGATGGTAGGTTCCAATTTAGGTTTAGTCATGTTTGTCATTGCCATTGAAGCTTTTTCTTCGAATTTCCTCTTTCTATCTTCTGGAATCAGTTTTGCAATTTTGTGTTGAGGTTTATAATTTTGCTTAAGTGTAGACTTTGGTTGAATTTCACTGTCTTCGTGACATTCAGATTCATTATTAGTTCTGGATGCAGATATTCTCTCTGATAACTGTAGGTTTTCTTCCAAATCAGATTCATTGCTCAAAAAGCTACTTTCTTCCTGGTCGCTATTGTTAGCAGTACTTAGGATTACTTCTGTATCAGTGCACACGCTTTGACCTGGTTTTATTTCAATTTTCTTTCTCTTGTTGCATGGTTTGTTATTTCCAGTGCCATATCGCATTTCTTTTAACATGGTTACTACTGTCTCATCCAGAGCATCTTTATCAAAGGATTGTTCATCACAGGCGTTTCCTGGTAATCTTTCCAAAACTTTAATTTTATTTAAAGGGCTTATGCCAGATTTCATGAATGCTGAGAGTATATTTGATTTTGTTTGGTTTGCCGTGCGATTTAATAATTTTTTCAAAAGACTAGGGAAGACACTTTTAGGAATAGTAGGTAAAGTACGGCCATCGGTTTTTTTCCACTGAAACAAAATGTCCCTCCAGGCACCTTTTATTGCTCTAAAGAAAGCTACATCCAACGGTTGTGTTAGATGTGTCGAATTTGGAGGAAGAAAAATAAAATGCACGTTTTGTTCTTTGCATTCATTAATCAAGTCTAGAGACAAATGGGATGAAAGATTATCTCCGATGAGTATTTTTTTTCCATCTTTGTTATGGAAATAAGGCAACGCGACAGTACGGACCCAATCCTCAAACGTGATACTGTCGAACCACCCAGAAGTAGTACAGTTATACCTGCAACCTTTCGGCCCATTTTGAACCCAAGATTCGTATAAATTTTTAGATTTGTAGACGACATAACAAGGTAGTAAAGTTCCATCACCAGCAGCTGCCATCATAATTGATGTAGACGCTTTACTATGGTTTAAGACTCTCTCCGGGTATTTTGCGCCTCTTTTTGTTATAACTTTTCTTCTTCCGGGATCGTCCGATAAATTTGTTTCGTCATAGTTAACAACGTTACACATTGGCACTCCTTCTAAGGATTTCTCCAATTCAATAAAATATTCCTCTATAATTTGCGGTGAAACGGACGCTCGGCATCTTTTTATGTTTTGGCTAATTCGTAATGAAATTTTGTTTTTGTTTCTTTGTAAAAAACTTTTCACAAAATCTGGACCAGGTAAATTATCTCTAAATCTTTTCTCAGTTATGCCAGATCTATCCAAATAACCTTTAACCAATACCCTCAAGTCGTAAGTATCTAAAGGGTATCCCCACTCAGCACAATGATTAAGATTTTCGACTATGTATTCCTCGGCTTCTGCACTTAAAACTGGTTGACCTCCTGGCTTTTTCATAAACCTGGTGTTATGTCTTTGCAAGACCGATTTAGGAATATCATATTTTGCACTAATATTTCCCAGTGATAAATTTGAATTATTATATTCATTAAGCGCAACTTGCATAGTCAACTCATCATATTTTTTGTAGTGTTTTGTACCACCCGGTTTATATACACGAGGCATTTCTGAAAATAACAACAATCAAGGTTAGGTAGGTACCTACGTCGCTATTTATTTATTGTAGTAGGTGAGTACCCATCTATTTTGTAGAAATCAGGTATCCACATACCCATTTTTAACAATTACATAAGACAAAATTTTGTACGCTAAAAACGTTAAAACCGATCGACTTCCATATCTTGCAGAAAGCTACTTAGCGTTATAATATTATAAAATCTCTGTAAAAATGTGCATACATGTTTATCTGTTTCGTCAATTTTCTTAAAAAAAATGATGAACCAATTTTGATAAAATTTATTATGAGGCCTGCTCTGATGTTATATCCTATCTTACAAAAAAAAGACGGGTTTCACTCCGGGAGTGCCGGCAGAAGTGAAAACTTGATTATTAACGTTGAGCATGTTTGATATTTTGGAATGGTATCCGTCTTACGCTTTTTCGATCAGGTCACGTGTCCTGACGCGAGTTTAAGATTTTATACCCATTACAGAAAAAGTGCTCAACGCCGCTAAAGAAGTTTTCACTTCAAAAATCATCAAAATCAGTTCACGATAATGACGGAGTAACGACGAATTTAGAACCTCCAGGTTTTTTTAAGGTGAAAATAAAAGCGTAAATAAATTTACAGAATATAGAAACCTATAAGTAAAAGTAAAATATTAAAATGCATAAAACAACGAAGACCCATATATTGTTAGTAAAACACACTACGTATTATTATTATTTATTTTTTAAATCATACAAGTTCGTACCTATGTATCTCTTATTACTTCTCATAAGTTCGCCTTGTACTCATGCTTGTATATAAGTTAAAAATAAATAAAATGAAAATGCCTTATTTTAATAAAAATTGAAATCCTGCAAAACTGCGATAAAATGTTCAATTCATGTTGTGGCAGCCCTGAACCTATTCAAACTTTACCGTTCCTAATCAACTTTCATATGTCCCTATTTACCAAGTATAGGCGACTCTATTTGTACTTTAGCCGTCCCTTGTCACCCCGTTACCGTATTTATTCACCTCGAAAAAATAAACAATCCCAGAGGTTTTAAAGAAAACGATTTCAAACAAAAACTATGTAAAATCTAGACTTACCTCTTTTTGTGTAGCTTCTTAAAGATATTATATCGTTGGCTAACTCCACACGTTGTCAAAAAAAACACTAGAATTTCCAAAAACGGTCAACCTATGGGACAATACCGCAACCTCACATCTACAGTCTTATTTGAAAGAAGATTTTTGACACCTTTTACTAACTTCACAACGCTTCGGTGTTGCCAGTTAGAAGATAATATATTCTACTTTTAGAAGAAAAAAAAGGTAGCAATTGGAAGTTCTTGTTTTTTTATTTTGTGACTTCAAAACTAGATTCCTCGATTTGACCCTATTTACCCCTGAGTCCTTATTCACCCCGTTTTACGGTACTAATTTTGAAAGCAGAAAAAACAAATTGAAAGCTTTATAGAACACTCACGACTAATTCATGCAACCTTCAAACAATTTTTTTTTAATTTCAAACAAAGAAAAATGACATTTCAATTTTTAAATCCATAGACAACAATTTTATTTCTATTTTTCATAAAAAAAAAAACTCCAAAATCAAAGGGTTTGTTTTAATTCTAATTCCAGTGAATTTCTAAAAAAAGTAAATAAGTAATTATATATCTATTTTTCTAATACTTAGGTGTAATAATGGTATTTATTTTTCTAAGTTATTTATGATTAACCTCACTTTTTGATTGTATTTTTCAATACACTAACACGTGGGTGGAATTATGGTATCAATTTTTTCTAATAGGTACTTGAATGTTGATTGTGGTATTTATTTTTCTAAAATTGTATTTAAAGTTAACCTCAGTTTTTGATTGAATTTTTTAAAACACCAACACGTGGGCGTGATCATGTTATTTATTTTTCAAGTTATTTAAGCTTAACCTCTGTCTTAATATGTATATATTATGTACTATGTGCGTCATTAATTTCTGACTGTTTCGAGATTTGATGCAAAATAAAACAGTGTGTAAATAAAATCTGACTCCTGACATACAGGTTTTACCTAGTTTGGGAGTCAGAGACTTCAGTATTTCAAAATGTTGTATTCTATTGTCAATAAAGAATTTTTATTTTTTATTTTATTTATTTTATAATTAAACAATTGAGTAAAAGTTTAATTTCATAGATAACACGTTGAGAAGTTCCCTGTATAAATATATATACATATCTTGTATAAATACATACATAATATGCCTATAGATCTTTACTCAATTGTTTTATTTTATTGATTTTTTACAAATTTTATTTACACACTATTTTATTTTGCACCAAATTTCGAAACAGTCAGAAATTAATGACGCACATATTATATATACTTACGTTTTAATATAGAATATTTTTTTTTATTTTACAACCTTTACAACTTGATCATTAGGAATTTATTACCTCTATTGTTCGAACAAAAATAAGTTACCGACTTTAAGAACGTGCCGACAATGTAAGTTGACTATTGTTTCTTAGAAAACATTTTAGGAGTATACGATAGATAATAAATCTATGACTCACGTAAACACGTGTTTGCTTGATTGGTGTCAGGTGTTCAATTATAATTTTATGAATTCAAAATTTATAAGAATAAACCTCAAACTCTCTGTCCAATCAAAATCCGCCTAAGTCGAAATCCTTTATAAGCTGAAAACGGCAGTGGCCGGTGTAAATATTCAAATAGGTAGCGAGGAGCGAAGCGACGAGCATCTTAGGTTAACTTTTGAACTACCGCACGAGCCGAGCGAGCGAAGCGAGCGAGTTGCAGCAGCGGCCGGTGTAAATATTTAAGTAGGTAGCGACGAGCGTGTGACTAACGTATTTCTTTAACATTGTATATAGTAAATTATTTTTTGAAAAATAAGGACATAAAGAAGTTTCACTTCTTACGTGTGTACTCTAGTACACGCACACATTTTTTTTAACCATAAACAATACCTTCTGCAACATATCAGCGCTAGCGCCTCTATTCTCTGTGGCCCCCCAGCCGGTGGCGAGGGCCCTGTTGTAGTTGTTTGGGGCCCCGATGTCTAGACACGCGGGAACTGCTGATATGCCTAGTTTCATTCTGAAAAGTATACGAGAAATTTAATTCATCTCACTGAAGAAAAAAAAGACGGGTTGCACTCCGGGAGTGCCTGCAGAAGTGAAAACTTGATTATTAACGTTGAGCATGTTTGATATCCATCCGTCTTACGCTTTTTCGATCAGGTCACGTGTCCTGACGCGAGTTTAAGATTTTATACCCATTACAGAAAAAGTGCTCAACGCCGCTAAAGAAGTTTTCACTTCAAAAAAATATTATAGAAGTTATTATTGTTTTATTTATCACAAAAAAGACGTGGCACTCGGAGATTGCTGCGCTAAAGCTATTGCATGCATAAAAAGTATCACCGCTTTGTCGGTCGGATTCGTTACGGAATTTTTACATTCGGTCGCAGCGCTCAATGCCGCGATACAAGCTATGCAATAGCTTAAAAAAGTGATATTATTTGACGTTTTTTTTAATACTGATTTCTCCAACAGAAGTATAAAAGAATTAAAAGTGTATATTATGGAAAAGAGTAAAGGCTTAATGATATATTTCAACTGTTGTACAGAAATCCATATTAATATTATAAATGCGAAAGTAACTCTGTCTGTCTGTCTGTTACTCAATCACTGAACCAATTTGCATGAAATTTGGTATGGAGATATTTTGATACCCGAGAAAGGACATAGGCTACCTTTTATTGCGAAATAATAATATGTACCGCGGGCGAAGCCGGGGCGGACCTCTAGTAGCCTATACAACTCAGATCACGTATATCCAACGGTCCAATTTTTGAGGTCGGTTCAGTAGGTACTGAGATTAGCGCATTCAAACAAACAATATACTTTTCAGTTTTATGATGTTTTATTTATACATACATACTTTAGAAGTGTTAAATATCTATATTGGACATACTTTAAACAGTAAAATAGAATAATGAAATATTTTTTAACCCATTTTCTTACTGTGAGAAACAAAAATCGGAAAATGCTTACAAATTTTAAACATTAAAAAATCCACTTTAATAAAATAAATACTTACACTCTATCCGTTTCAAGTAAGGCAATATCGTTATATTTCCTCGGCGGATCGAACTGTGGATGTTTCACAATATTTTTTATCCTGTACAAGTTGTTGCTGTCAAATTGGTCTGTTCTTTTTAGTACGCCGAGGAGGGCGAATTTTGTTGGTCCACTGAAAAAAAAATGTATTTTTTTTAATAAAAGTAAATAAATGTTAAAAAAAGTTGTATTGATTTGGAATTGGAATGAAGTTGAAGCAGAATCACTACATAGTACTTATAAAACAAAGTCACTTTCTCTGTCCCTATGTCCCTTTGTATGCTCAAATTCTAACTATGCAACGGATTTTGATGCGGTTTTTTGAAGTGAAAACTTCTTTAGCGGCGTTTGGTATAAAATCTTAAACTCGCGTCAGGGCACGTGACCTGATCGAAAAAGCGTAAGACGGATGTTTTTTTTTAAGCCCTTAGGCCTTTGCCACACTAGACGGAAACTCCGTCGCCGAACTT
>CAJQZN010029759.1:0-11238 GCA_907164685.1 Colias eurytheme | reverse complement strand
ACAAACAAAAAATCAAACCTTTCCTCTTTATAATATTTGTATAGATGACCAAACGTAGCTTTATCGAGTTATTCTAAGAAAAGTTTTGTATGAAGTTCCAACTATCCATACTTATATGAAAATTCATACAATTCTTTTTTATTAGGCTAAAAATATAACAAACCGGCTAATAAACTAGTATTTGTGCTCCTATATTTTATTATAATAAAAACAATTTACTCATATTTTGCTGTGTTATTAGTACAACTCATGAAAATTTGTTTAGTGACAAAAAATAAGAATAAAATCGTATTTTTTTTAGGATTGTGCTAAAAGCATAATATAATATATTCTATAGACCAATTTCCATTTTGTCCACATTTGCTAAAGTTTTGGAAGCTTTAATTTGTCCCTTCCTCCAAAATCACTTCAAATTGTTCTTACATGATGTCCAACATGGCTTTGTACCTTCACGATACTACACGAACCAATCTTGTAGATTTTTGTGAAACTTTAATTGAATCACTGGATTCACGGAAACAGGTTGACGTTGTATATACTGACTTCAGTAAGGCTTTCGACCGGGTTAGTCATAGTGTATTGGTTGCCAAACTGTCAGCTTACGGTATATCCAACATATTTTTGGAATGGTTTAGATCATATTTATCTAGTCGCAATTTTTTTGTGGTGGTCAATGGATTCAATTCATCTTCTAAAAGAATTACGTCTGGTGTTCCACAGGGCTCTCATTTAGGGCCTCTTCTTTTCAACTTTTTCATTAACGATATCGTCACTACCGTGAAATCATCGAAATCTTATCTATATGCCGATGATCTGAAAATATCTAAAGAAATTAATTCAATAGAAGACTGTATCAGACTTCAATCAGATCTCGAGAGCATTGCTTCTTGGTGCCAAAATAATGGCATGGAATTGAATTCAGATAAGTGCCACTTTATTACTTTTTCACGAAAAAGCACTAACGTCGCGTACACATATAGTATCAATGGCACTTCTCTTCAAAGACTGAACCAAGTTAAAGATCTGGGCATTGTTTTTGATGCTAAGTTAACTTTCGTTCCTCATATAGAGTACATTACCTCCCGGGCATATAAAATGCTAGGATTTTTAATTAGAAATATAAAAGTATTTCGGGATAATAACTTAAAAATTTCGCTATACAATTCATTAGTACGAAGCATTTTGGAATACGGATCGGTGGTTTGGAGACCTCACTATGCGACACACATGTTAAGAATAGAGCGAATTCAAAAAAGATTTATTTGGCATTTAATTTATTCAAACGGACTATCAAGAAATAGTTTGCGTTCCTATACTAATAGACTGGAATTTTTCAAAATGACTTCTTTAGAGGAACGGCAAATTTTAATCGATCTTATTTTTGCATTAAAATTGTTAAATAATAAAATTGATTGCCCTCAACTTTTGAATAAAGTAAATTTTCGTGTCCCTAGTAGGTATCCCCGAAAGCAAATTGATCCACTTGTTCCACCAGTCCGTAGGTGTAAGTTCGGAGCCAACTCTCCTATTCCAAGACTGTGCAAGATGGTAAATAAATATGGTGATATCATTGATATTAATAATACCTCTCTCCGAACTGTTCGTAAATTGTTTGTATGTAAGCTTAATGGATAGCATGTAGTCATAGTTATTAAAAATTATATTATGTTCTTAGCCTTATGTTCTAACACCAAAATAGCAATTTATTATAGTTATGTGTTAGTAATGAGACGCAACTATTTATTGTTTTTATTATATACCTATACATTTTCCTTTGTTCTCTTTATAATGTAATGTTGTTTTTTCTCTTCTCGCTGTTGAGTTTACAATTAAAAATTGTCAGTTTGTGTAATTTATATTTGCATGTTGTGAATACCTATAATTGTTTGTTACATTTAGAAGAATACAATAAGTCTGTAATTAATAATTAATGAAACAATGTAAACAAACGTTGGTATTTCTAATAAATAAAAAAAAAAAAAAATAATATGTAGTATAAACTTATCTCTTCTTATGCAAAATGTTAATTATTAAATATTTTAAAACATAATTATTAAATATTTTAATACATTATGGAGGTTAATGTAACGAAAGGTACACTATAATTTTTGCATTCACACAATTTTATTTAATCCATTGTGTTCTTTAACACACGAAGGTTACTATAATAATAATTAATATCGAAGTCGTGTATATAATAATTAAAGTAAATAAATAGTGACTAGCGGTCCGCCCCGGCTTCGCCCGTGGTACATATTTCGCAATAAAAGGTAGCCTATGTTCTTTCTCAGGGTCTAAAGGTTATCTGTGCCAAATTTCATCAAAATCGCTCCAGTAGTTTATGCGTGAAAACCATACATACATATTACATACATACATACATACTGTATACAAACAAACCTTTCCTCTTTATAATATTAGTATAGAATATAAATTCACGAATCGGGCTATGTGCAGGCTCTTAGACCTTAGTGGAATAGATATATGGATTATTTCTGTATAATTTCACTTCTCTATGTATGAAACATACCTGTTTAATACAACTATACACATCATGAGATTTAATATGGACCTACCCTCATTTTGGCGATCCAAAAAAAATTCTGGTCAAGTCTCATGTCCGCATTTTTACGATTATTTCTATTTGGTGTCTATAGCTTGCATGATTTTAAGAATATTATTATTGTTTCTCGCAAATTCCCATACAATAACATAATAATTACAATTTACAAATAACTAAATATATACAACGTACGTGTACTGGTGAAATGTAAACGTACCTAATCAAATCATGCCAAAACAACTTCAAACTACCCACAGAGGCATTCAGCTGAAATGCCGCTACCGTACTCTAAATTAATTATGTACCGATCGTTGATTTAAATAAGCAATATTTAAATTTTAAATCAATGATGCAAAAAATAAAGCTATGGTAGCTTCCCTTTTAATTTATTATTCTAAAATATCTACGCAAATGTTTTTAGAACCTTTCAGTCGTTTTTAAGTACGTACCTACCTAGGAATATCACAAATAGACACTTTATACCTTATACCTAGATAATGCTTTTTATGAGATACTAAATACTACTAAATGAGTAAAACGCGCAACTGACTATATTAGGTAGGTACCTTACGACTTATATTTTTTTATTTTATAAAAACTTTTGTAGCCATTAGCCAGTCAAAAGTGCATTAGTCGCGAGACATGTAAATCATCCTTAATTAAATTGTAAAATTATTATAATTCTTAAAACGGGTTCGTTTATTCGAATATTAGAATCACGTGGATTGGAATTACCTATTCTATCTATATTATTATTTATTATGTATAATATTTAAATTTTAGGTTGTAAGTAATATTAATTAACTTTCTTATCTTTGTTTAAATGTAACTAACATTATTTTAATGTTTAAAGATGATTTTGAATACACAGTAGCTTTTGAGTATACCTACTTACTTATTCGTTTCGAGTAGGGATGTAACGATACATGATTTTGCCGATACGATACCGATACCGATATTTGTAGTAATGTATCGGCGATACCGATACCGATACCGATATCGATGGCTTGGTAGAAAAATAAATAGTGAATTATGCATAAAAAGTTACCAACATTTAACAGAGACAACTGTTAATCGTATTCTTTTAAATAAAAATGCCAAATCAAAAAACAACAAAACCATTTATTTTAGTATTATTATTTTACGAAGTCAGTTAAACTTTAAGTAATACACATACAATCAGTACCTAATAAAAGTTTACTATTGGTAGAGTTTTTTCAGAAAACAAAGTGCGCACGCGCGGGCGGCCTCCCGCATCGTTCATTGGGCGCGGGTTTTTGAATTACATATTTGATATCAAAAAAATTGGTTGTTTGTAAAGTAGGTTTACGATCGAGATGTTTACGTGATAACATAATGCAGTGGCAGCGCTCGAGATGAAACGGGAGATCGGTCCGTCTCTCTCTCGTTATACCTGCGATCGCGCTCGTGAGGTTTTGGTGTGACACAAGTTTATGAACATGTCACCCGACTTAAACGATTTTAAAAACGTTATCACGTTAAAAATTAAAAAAATTCAAAATTATTTATTTCTTTCCTTTACACAAACAAATTTGTGATTGGAACACTCCTAGTAAGCAAATAAAATGCTTGTGTCAGGAGGTTCCGCTCTTCCTTAACACTATTACAGAAACAGAAATAAAACAATATGAATAAATACAATGCAAAAACATAAAAGAAAAGAAAGAATTTAATAAAAAAATATCGGTATCGGTTGATTTATTATCGGCGATACCGATATATCGGCTTGCCGATATATCGGCCGATATATCGGTATCGGTATCGGTATCGTTACATCCCTAGTTTCGAGCTTTCCGCTTGTGGCTCACCAGCTTTTTCTAAGACTTAATCAATAATTTACTGAAACTTTCTTCAAAAACCACTCTATCTATTAATAAAAACAAATCAAAAACCGTTGTGTAATTTTAAAGATACTATAGGGACATACATAGGGACTGACAGACAGCGGGAAGACTCAAAGCTTTATAGTTTATCCTTATCCTAGTGATGACATACATACAAAAATAAAAATCTCTTCTTTGTATGATATTAGCATTACTAATTAATTTTACAATAATAAAAGTCATGTATGTTGTTTAATAAAATAACACGATTTTAACATTTTATCTGATGGCGTACTGCATTTGAGGACCGGTTTTTATAACATTATTCAGAAGTCGGTAGATATCTACAAGTTATGTTTTAGTTTGTTGGACGTCGCGAAATATTGCACACGTTGAACGAAGTATTTTCCTTATAAAATTATGTGAATTTTTGTTTACAAACAGTTTTGGTTTGGTACTTACAAATGTTATTGAAACATGAGAATTATAGTTGGATAACTCGAAGAATGTTAATTGAATAAACTAGGGGTGTTTGTTAGGTTTAATTTAGATAAATTATGAATTGCTGTTGTTTTTGGAAACGGCGGTTTTAATTGTTATTGTTTTGAATCGTATTCGCAGTTTTTTTGTAACCAGTGGTTTGCTAAAAGTTAAATTTTTTTGTCAGTGTTGTGTGAAAAATTTGTGCTTCTGCAGCCTTCGTAAAGCTGGTTGACGTAAATCAACCTACTTTTTTCTCTATTGATCGATTGTCCTAACGTATTATTTATTGTTTTATCGAAAAACAAAGTTTGCTAAAATATTTATGATTAAATTAAATATGTTTCATTAAAAATCTAATAGGTGCATGCGAATTTTATTTATTAAAATAACTTATGATTTTATATTGATCGGTAATTTTATTATTCTGTATATTTATCAATTTCAATTTAAATAATATATTTCCAAAATCTTATCGTTCTTCATAAACTTATCCCATGGGATGGGATTTTAATGGACCTATTATATAATTACTAGCGGTCCGCCCCGGCTTCGCCCGTGGTACATATGAAAAATAGATGTTGGCCGATTCTCAGACTTACCCGATATGCACAGAAAATTTCATGAGAATCGGTCCACCCGTTTCGGAGGAGTATGCAGACTAACATTGTGACACGAGAATTTTATATATAAGATAAATAATTCAATCCTAAAATATATAGTTTTGTTATACCTAACAAAAAATATTACAATGTTTTCATAAAAGCTCCCTCTGTGCTGGACATTTTTTAAATCTCCGAGTTTATTTATTTTAACAAACCTTAATGTAAAAAATAAATCATCTAACTGTGTAGGTATTGATGACTTGTTTTAAAATTTTTGCTTCGCTTCTGCAGTACCGGCTAAGCCCCTGTTTAACCGGAACAATAAAATACATATAATACAGCCTATGTTACTTACCCAGCTTTCTACTTATTATATAATTTACAGTTCTACTTTAAGAAAAGTTAAAAAAATTACAAAGTTATGTATTACTTCCATCTTTTTACAAGATTTTTCTTTTGTTTGGGAAGTAAATCAGGATTATTTCAATATAAAATTATGTCTGGTTTTCATATTTTTTTTGTAAATCGTATATTTTTATTCCAATTTAAAAAGCGGAAACGATAACATGTTAATTGCATTGCTTAATATTGATTATTCATATTTTAATTAATGCATTTTTTATTCATAATTCACGATTGTTATGGATTATATTTTTTGTTTAATAATAATAATGAAAGATTTTTAGTTTTCTGACCGTAGGTAATTCTATTCACGTGAAATAGTTTTAGGGGAAATTAAATACCTCCATTAAAAATGGTCCAGTATCCGGGATTAGAAAAATAGACTATCTGTTATAATTAGATGACAAAAAAATTATGAGCTGATTTCAATGTTATGAATCTGTTAAGAAAACATCTACCATAATAACTAGGTACATTGAAGTTAAAAAAATAGTAAATAATAATCGCACAACTCAATTATAAATTTATAACTCTTGCCCTACTTTTAATATTTGTTACATAAAAATTGATTCTTAATATGTGAACTTTCAAATTTGTGTTAAAAACGTAGGATGTCGAATATACCTATTAGATTTAGATATTATCATTATACCACTTAAATAAAATTGGGTAGTATTTAAACGAGTGACTGTAAATTAAAGTTTTAGTTAACAAAAATAATAAATTGGGGCAACAGAATTACTAAGTGAGCGACTGACTGCGAGCGATGAAAAATTAATAGATCAGCAACTAACAAACATTCATTTGCGTTACATAAAATACAAAATGAGCAGCTTCATAATATTTGAGCGACCTAATATTAATTGTTTGAATGACAAAATTACGTCTTGTATTATATTCATTATTTGGCATATATGATTTATTTATACTGAGTGGCATTTTATCTTAATCGAGGTATTTCGAATAGAAAAATCACTTTGAAAAATACTATAATGGACAGAGTAGTTACTATCAGTTCAATTTGATTTTGAAAGTTTTATAAAATAACTATTTGAACAATTTATTTTAGTGTTTTAAGTCGCTCTAGATGAGCGTAATTTAGTCGCTTACTTAGTAATCTATTCGCTCAACTAGTAATTTAGTCGCTCATATAGTAATGTAATCACACAGTTAGAATTCTAATATATCAAATGGATTAATCAAAATCCTCCTTTAGTACGCTCAATCTGTATTTTATTATCAACTAATTTTCGTTGCTTGTTTAGTTTATTTGTCGATTACTCAAATTCATACCGCTCAAGTTATTAAATCAGTATCTCATAATCAGTCGCTCACTTTATTTTCAGTCGCTCGTTTTATTATTCCCCAATAAAATTTAGCATTTTGTCTAGCCAAACAGTTCAAAGACATGTTAATTATTGATACCTAGAGATTTAATAAATATGAGCGATAGTTTATATGACAAGGAAAATGTATCTCCAGAATTTTTTATAAGTATTTAAAAAAAGCATTTTTTTTAATTAACAAGATAAGCTGCAAAAATGCATTTCCGTTTTCATTAATTACTCAAAAAGTTTTAACAATAATTAAGTTACGTTGACAAAGGACATGCCTTATCTCAAACTCAAGGTTTAAAGAATAATATGTCGGATCCAAAAAATTATATGAAATCAAAATGAAAATCTATACATATAATAAAATCGTAGGAAAGTCAAAACTGTACATTGAATATTTTTTTAAAAGAATACATAATCCATGATCTATAATCGATATAGAAGCCAAAAACATAGTTTTTAGAATTTTTGTCTGTTTGTCTGTTTGTCGGTTTGTCTGTTTGTCTGTTTGTCTGTATGTTTGTCCAGGCTAATCTCAGAAAGTACTGCACGGATTTACTTCAAATTTTGCATGAATATTACTAACAGGTCGGGTCAGGCTGTTACATACATATTATCATGCTATCACCTTCGGGGGAGGAGCTGTGAACCTTTATTTTTCTTACGTATTCCGTGTACTACGACAGCGTACAATATAAAGACTCATGTTTAAATGTTGTTTTTGAGTAAGCCATGCTATTGTCTACCTTTACACTATAAAAACTACATCATTTAAGTAATTTTGGCAGAGAAACAGTATAATGAATCTTAGTAGTATAAAGACAAATTTAAAACAGCGCCATCTATGAGATTTCATTAAAATTAAATCAATTTACATAATATTAACGCTCCTTGAAAATTCATAATTTAAATATTATGATGTTGGTGAGTTTGTTTTTTTTTTTAAGTTAAATAAATAATTCATATCTTCCCAGAGTAAATTTCAGGTGCGCTTATATTTCATGTGAATATACTAAATTTTTATAAGTGAGGGTAGATGTTTATTATTTGATGTTAGTTACAGTTATATAGGTAATAGACGTAGTATTTGTATTCTCTTTGGGTAATAGTAGATAACAGTGATTGTGTTCATTGGTTACATTTTTGAAAATCTTCGGCTTTTTTTTAATTTTCGCCTTCTTGCGTTCCCACAAAAGGTAAGTTGTAGCTTTTATATTTATTGTTTATTATAATTACTAGCGACCCGCCCCGGCTTCGCACGGGTGCAATGCTGATACTAAATACACTACAGAAAAACTGTGAACGTTGTAACTTGTATATAAAAACATAGCGGCCCGGCGCGGCCGGCCGGTACCGCCGCAAACGCTACGTCCCGCAATTTTTAAATCTGTAATATCTTCGAAAATATTCACTTAAATCATACGGTGTAAAGTGCCATATAGATCTATATTAAATGAACAATGTATTCAAGGTATTTAATTGGTTAAGGATTAATGCTGTATTGGTGAAAATCGCTTCGAAAATTAGCTATTATTTGTCGTAAAAAGTAAATGACAAAAAAATGTTATTGTGGGTTATCCAAGAGAGATAGACATATACCATCGCGGACTTTTCTGTAGACCTTTTCAATGTGTATAATACTTAGTACATTATTTTGATAAAACTCGTAGGGTTCAGCCTGCGTTTGCAATATAAGCGGAAACAATGTAATTTTTTACGACATCACATTAGAAACCTCAAAAATAACAGTACTTCTCCACTATTTAATGGATGTTATTATACATATAAACCTTCCTCTTGAATCACTCTATCTATTAAAAAAAACCGCATCAAAATCCGTTGCGTAGTTTCAAAGATTTAAGCGTACAAAGGGACATAGGGACATAGGGACAGGGAAAGCGACTTTGTTTTATACTATGTAGTGATATAGTTAGACTCATGTTTTTAATTAGTTAAAGTTATGACAAAATAAGAAAATGATGAAATTTTATTTTTATCATGTATAACTTTTACAAGACTATATTATACGCCCAAAGAAGGTCACTTTAGTTCTTGATAAAACTTTATTTGTTAGTAGCTTTTTATTAAAATTAGGTACACTTATCTTTTGATTTTTTTTTATTTACAGATTCAATTTTCATAAAAATTGACGATTTGCGTGAGGATGTAGTGGAAATTAGTAACCTTGCGCGTGGTCAATCAATATTCAATACAATATATTATAATAAAATTCTAGAAAAGTGATGTCTGTACAATGAAAATATGTAAAAAAAATAGCAGGGGTTATTATTAAATCGATTAAGTATTCACGGCGAACATTTGCAAAGGCATTCTATTGTACACTATACAGTGTACGATAAAACGTAAGTTATCTGTTATACGCTACAGTAATTATTCCTTATAAATGTCCAGGTGATCATATCGAAAGTCCCCAAGGGTGGGGGGGTAAGCTGAGGTAGTAGGGGGGAAGGGGTCAAATTAGAATTATGCTTACTTCTAGGTAAATTTTATACATAAAATGTCCTTTAAATTATGTCGTATATTATATATTTTTAACCCCTTTTAACCATTTTTAACCATCAAAAAGATGGGTGATAAGTGTTTGACCGCTATGTTTGTCTGTTTGTGCCACCGTAATAATAGGTCTAACAGGTAATACGAATTAGATGCGTGTTAGGCAGCATATTTTCCGACGCTGGTTCTTAGATAAAGTGTATCAAAATCGGTTCATCCATTTATTATACCTAGGTATATAGAGGTAAAAGTGGGAATGTGGGAAAAAATATTAGTTATATTTTTATCCATTTCGGTTTATCCATTTATAAGATTACAGCGGTGAAAGTGGGAATGAACAATAATCGAATGTGGTCAAATAATATACTCAAGCGGCATATCAAAATATAAAAGAGCAATGTGTTTTATCGAAATCGGTTCATCCGTTTATTACATTTAGGGGTGACAGTGGTTAGATAAATAAACCAAATGGAGCATCAAACGACAGGATATGACGTGTACATATAGGTATAATTAGATAATATGGTTTACATCAAAATCGGTTCTGCCATTTACTAGGTGTGGAAAGAGAAGGGTTGAAAGTCTGTGAAAGAAGAGGGGGATATGGGAGCGAGAGGATAGCCACACCCTGGAAATTTTGAACTCTACTCAAAGCCACATAGGCCTGGCTCTTGGCAATTTTTTTTCCTAAAGATACCACTTCTTTTGCCACTGTGATCCATTACAATATGTGCACGGTTACGGCCCAGCTTAAAAGATGTCAAGGAGCAACAAACTTATAGATATCAATATGATGTAGGAATGTAATATGGAGGTAGAGGTAGGTCTCGCTCACTTGAAAATATCACATGAAAATAAGAAACCGAAGTTAAAAATTTAAAAATTAAAAAGAAAAACCCAACGCAACGAAGGAAAAGGAATAAATAATAATTTTACAAACTTCCCGACGATCTTTAAAATTAAGTACCATTATAAAAAAAGTATAATTGTATATGATATGATAATGATGGTATGGCAGCCCCGATGACTTTGTTTTTTTATTTTTATAAATATTTAAAATGGTAAATTTATTTTTAAAGATCTTCGGGAAGTTTGTAAAATTAGTGAAACTTTTATTACATCGTCTCAAACTTTTTGGTCTGTGTAGCGCATGTCACGTGACGGTCGGCTGCCGAGTAGGTATAAAGCAGTGTTCGGAGTCATTATCGTACAAATACGATAATTTTGTGCCTAAGTTTCACTTTTACCGTGTTTTCATCAAACCACACAACATTTTTTCCTTTTTCTATGCACTTTTCTTCGTTATGTTGAGTTTTTTTTTTATTTAATTTTTATTGCACGGTCTAAACGGTTTAGTTACTACGGCGTGAGACAGGAAAGATCTGAGCGTTGAGACAAACGTCAAAACGCAAAGGAATAGAATCCGCTATCGATACTAATTATTGTCTTAGAGCGTATACGCACTATGCGGGTAGCCGCATTGCGGGTAGCCGTCC
>CAJQZN010029749.1:0-11204 GCA_907164685.1 Colias eurytheme | reverse complement strand
TGGTGGGGCAACTATCCAACTAGGTAGGCATCTATCCTCAAAAAAGGTGTTCTACAAAAATATTTATTACACATTATCTATAAATGATAGGATTAAAAATATATATAGTAATTCAAAACAGATAATTAACCTAGCTATATTCATACAAAGTGTTCGTATAAGATTCATGTTTTTTAAATTATGAGGCTATTTCAAAAAGTGGGGCATCTATCCCACTTTTACCCTACATAGGGATATAGGGACATTCAAAGAAAGCGACTTTGTTACTATGTAGTGATTAATCTTGCAGGATGAAGCTTTTTACGCGTTTTTCAGGTAAAAATAAATAATTTAGATCCCATTTTTAAACAATACAAGCTAATCTTACACTAAGAAACTTGATTGTTTCTAGAAATGATTTTTTTATAACATCTTACTATTTATTTAAATTATTCACATAAGTACCTTAATATTACCTACACGTAGATAATTTCACTCGATATGCAAATGATAAAATCGACATGACATTTAAGTTTAATGAACGATAAGATAATCTTACCCCATTAAAATAATCAAGCATTATGTTGATTTCAACTTTATTTCATTTTAAACGAAGCCTTCTTTTTTAAACAGAAATTATGAAGAACCTAGAAGGAAGAGTTGCAGAACTATAATTATTAAATTCGATACATTCTGGGATTACAGTTGCAGTAGAATGAACATTATGGTATTCTTGCCTGTAGGTATTTAAATGGAAAAGAGCTAATGAAGGACGATGGTCAAGCATGTTAACATTTCTTGGGCCGATTCAGTAATTCGTACCACTCTACAAATCAACTAGCGAACTGCTATGGGGATAATATTATGTTCTAGAGCACATGCGAATGTTCTTATTTCTTCATTCTTCAGATATAATTAGGATTCTTCATTCCAAATTCAGATAGGACAGAAGATAAACAGGACTATAGAGAGTTCAGGCGCAGGAGAGAGCTTTGTGATGTCTATATTACCTACATCACTTAATTTGAGGAATTGGAATGTTCAATGCAAAGAAAATATATACAAAATAATTGGTGTATTGAGAGAAGATCCGTCGTAAAAGCGAATACATAGAGATAACTTGAGATCATAAAGCACTTTTGTACAGTTTGCATTATCTAATCCAGCACAATAAACGATAGATATGCTATAAAACAATGTATTGTGTACGTTAAACTATTTTGCTCTGGAGTGCGGTGGATTGTGTGTGAGAATGAGTGAAAAAGTGAAAACTACTGCGATGCTAGTGCAGATTCTGGCGACTATGAGCAGTGAGTGAGTTTGGTTAATGAAAACAGATTTTAACTGATATATGTTATAATAAACTCTCCAATATTTAATATTTGGTATTTATCAATCAATAAGGGTGAAACGACGTTCCGACTTTGTAGAAATACAAAAAAATGTGTGCGTGTACTAGTGTACACACGTAAGAAGTGAAACTTCTTTATGACCTTATTTTTCAAAAAATAATTTTCTATATGCAACTTTACAGAAATACGTCGAATTACGCGTGGTAGGTATAAGAAAAAGATGGCGCGTAACGAAAAAATGTTACACCAAATTTTTTTCCAACCCCGATAAAGAAGTTTCACTTCAAAAAAAATACGCTCTATAATCTTCTATTTTGAGCATCAATAATTTTAAGGGTCACATTAATAACTTAATTTTTCATAAATCGTCATAAAAAAACATAGTTTCATATACTTATAAATATACACTGAGGAACAACTCGATATAGATGACTTGCAAATAAAAAACCGTAGTCAAAAATGATATTATTCGTTTGTCAGCCTTATAACATCAAGTGTTATACCATGGTTATACATAACTTTTCTTTCTGCAGCGGTATACTGTATCTACAACTGATTTAGATATCACTTCTTTTAAAATTATCCAATAAGATACTCTACGTTAAACACGATCTGAATAAATTTCATAAATCTTTCGTTTCCCTAAGAATTATCGTTAAATTGAATCTACCCAATATTTTTCAGTTGCCTACCTAACCGGGTTAACAGGCTTCGTCTACGCCTGGCCGTCATACACATACGAAACGTTCACCACTAATAAAACAGTTCTAACTGAACCAATGACACCCACACAGATATCTTTGTTGGGAAGTTTGACGAATATCGGTGGGCTGATGGGAACGCCTCTGTGTGCGTTGGTCGTGGATAGGATTGGTAGGAGATATTCTGCTATGCTGTTTGGATTGCCTTTTGTTGTAAGTAATCTTCTATACTTCGGATATTATGAAACAAAATCCTCCGTAGTACGGTAACTGAGGAAGATCTTGGCACTATGATTTGGTAATTTTTACGCAAGGCGGGCAAATCAGCGGGCGGATATTATGTATACAGCTGTAAAGAGAGTAATGACAAGAAATACTAGTTCGTTTTGATAGATTATGTTGCAAAACCGATTGAACTATTCCTTTTGATAGCAGACGAAGTGTCATTGATCACCTAATTGGTAAAATAATATTCATATTACAATTCTATAAACCTGACCTTAAAAATGTGATGATTACTTTAATTTTGTAATCGATATAATTACATTGCTTTCAGATCGCATGGTCAGTAATATCACTAACAAAGTCGATAAACGTAGTCCTGTTTGCTATTTGGTTTGCGGGTTTTGGCGCGGGTGGGCAAGCAGTATCTTCAATATATATTTCAGAAATAGCCCAAGATTCAATAAGAGGCGCTCTCACATCATCGACTGTGTCTGCTTTCTTTATTGGATTACTATTGTCCTATTTCTTGGGAGGACAATTGACGTATTACCAAGTGGTTTATGCTCATTTGGGACTGTCGATCCTGTATATTCTGTTATTGATGTTGTTGAAGGATTCGCCAGTGTATTTAGTGCAGCAAGGGAAGGAAAAGGTATTAGTATTTTTATGCGCCTGTTAGAATAATTAAGACAATGTTATTTAATGTCGTGTTGCTATAATTTTTTACTAGGCGATATTTTTTTTCTCATTGTTTTAATAGTACTTAACTACATACCCATCGTAAATATAAATTTCAAAAATATAATTAAATTACAGTAATAGCTTTACCATTTTGGAAAACATTTATCTTTTTAATCACAGGAAGCAGCAAAATCGATTGCATTTTATCGTCGAGTGGATGTAAAGTCTAAGGAAGTTGAAATTGAATTAAGAAAGATTAAAATGCAACTAGATCCACGAATTAATCAAATATTGCAAGGAGATGAAGGTAACTTTAAAATTGTCCTAAAAAAGATAATTATTTGGAATGAAATAAACGAGTCATTTCTATTATTATTCCTGAAAAATTAATTAATACAATTTGACGATATAAGGAAAACTTGTGGAAATCTATAAATTGTTATCATAATTTTGGAAAAATTCGAAATCGGCGGAAAATATTTCGATGTTTTTTTTATACATGTTAGACATTAAGTTCGTTTTTAGTGATATAAAGAGGACCTTTATACCACTACCACTTTATTAATTAATAATAATAATAATTAAAAAAAATATTTCAGATCCATCTGCAGCTACGGATTTATTAGAAAAGCCAGCGGTTGCAAATGAAAAGAATCAATCACCTTGGAAATTCTTAAGTAAGTTATTTTTAATTATATCTTTCTTATATATAAAAATGAATCGCAAAATGTGTTGGTAAGCGCATAACTCGAGAACGGCTGAACCGATTTCGATAATTCTTTTTTTTATTATATTCCTTGAAGTACGAGGATGGTTCTTATGTAGAGAAAACGTAAACATGTACCACGGGCGAAGCCAGGGCGGACCGCTAGTCTTATAATATAAAAATGAATCCCAAAATGTGTTGGTAAGCGCATAACTTGAGAACGGCTGAACCGATTTCGTTAATTCTTTTTTTATTATATTCCTTGAAGTACGAGGATGGTTCTTATGTAGAGAAAACGTAAACATGTACCACGGGCGAAGCTGGGGCGGACCGCTAGTTATGAATGAATATGTATTTACAAACATGTTACTGTATACCAAAATGATTATAGGTCAAATTTTGTTTAGACAATAATACGAACATAGAAAATAACAAGAAAGCACAAATGTATGAAAAGACGGCCATAGTCACAACAATCTTATCCGAGCATTTTACATCATATTACATAGGTATCTAATTCAGTGCGGAAAAATTCCGCACTGAAAAATAACCGCTGTTTCAGCCGATAAAAATATATATTAAACTAGATGTCCGCCCCGGCTTCGCCCGTGCTACATGTTAAACTATCCTATCTCTCAAGTTAGATCGAACTGCACATGGTGTGCGAATTTTATTATAATCGGTTAAGTTGTTTAGGAGTCCATTGAGGACAAACATTGTGACACGAGATTTATACGTATATATATTAAGATTAAATCTCATGTTTATTCCTCTAAATTCTTAAAGTATCCAATCAATACTGAAGCTTAAAACGGAGGTAAATTAAAGTCATTTTTCTTATTTCAGTGAAGTCAGAATCATCAAAACGGGCGCTATTCTCAGTTCTCTTCATTATGGGCATTACAATTCTCATGGGGTCAATCGTGTTACAAGTATATGCTGAGCCCTTGTTCAAAGAGGCTGTGCCAACCATGCACCCGAATTTGTGCTCTATTCTATTGGCCATAGACTATCTTATTGCGGCGCTAGTTTGCGCATCTGTAATTGATAGATTTGGGAGGAAGGTAATATAGTAATTGTTGTTATCTTCTAGAAATATTATAAAAACATGCGTAACGTGTTATGAAAATGTAAACCAAACTGCACACGTGTCTGAAGTGAAACTCTTTTGACGTGACAACGTCTTATAATTCGATAGAGCCGGCTGCACGCACGAAAAAACATAACTCATGCGGCGTTACCTCGCTCTTATGGTGTTCCATGTAAGACCTCATTCACACGAGAGTTAAAAAAGCGTTGCGTTAAAACCCGGCGTTGGCGCTTTTTAAACGTTCTCTCTGTGGTTGTTCATACTAACGCTTTAAAATCACTCATGTCTCGTCTCTGGCTTCAGTAAGACGTGGAAATGGTTTCTGCTAAATTAATGGCACTAGCGATTTGTGTTATTAAAAGACGAAAAAGAAAACAAAAGGCATTCTGGGTACATCCTCTGAATGAACAGAGATACTTAAAAGGGCAGTTTGTGACACTGTACGAATAGTTAAGGCAATACCCCGGAATTTTTTTAATTATTTTCAAATGTCTATTCTGATTTTGAATACAGGAACGGACGAGACTCCACATCTATAATTAATAGTTCGGGATCAACAATCCACGACATCGTATCGATTTTCTGATGATTATAAGCACAACAAACACGTGCGACCGCTGAGCGAGCGTGCGGCATACTGAACGCAGCGCCGGCGCTTTTTTAGCGCTCGTCTGAATAATAGTAAGAAGTTTCCTATGGTCTATTTTATTTAACGCCCAACGCCGAGCGTTGAAAATACAACACTGCGCGATAAAAAAGCGTCGCGCTTTAAAAGCGCTGACGTGTGAACATATACTTGGGAATGCATTTGTTCTATTTGGACGCTTTTTTAACGGACGTTAAAAAAGCTCTCGTGTGAATTAGGTCTAAGGCTTGAAGTGCAAGCGAGAGCGCGGAACGAGCGACAAAGAAGCACAATCGGACGTTGTCACGTTCAACTATCGTCAGTAAACCGACTTTACAGACAACCAATTTTTTTTTGGCAAGATTCAAAGATACCAAAATCGTGGCCTTACTCCATGACGTGACGGTATTTTCATGCCGCGATAGTGAAATTTTACTTCCCGATTTAAATAAAAGTGACGAAACTGATTTTAATGACGTTGAACTAAGAATTACATTACTATAAACAAACCAAACTGAAGCAAATAGTTAGTTATATTTAAAGGTTCAACACATAGGTAATCAGTTAAGTGTTCAGCCTGTTTATAAATTATAATTGTTTCATGATTTCACTTGTTTTTGATCAATAGATTTACATGTTCGGTCTAACGTGAAATTTTTGTGTAATAAAAAGTGGGTTAGGAATTTAGTTTCGTTATTAACAAAAACGACTTTAACTGTATAAATATAAAAGTCGATATTGGCCTTCATAATATCGTACAATATACTGATAACAGTAAATTAATATTATCTTCAATATTTCAATGGATTTTTGCATTAGGATAAATAGTGATAAGGACATAATAATATGTCAAAAATTACATAGTCTTTTTACTTACAGCGGTAATATATTGATTTACATAATTTTTTTTCGTATTTACTCAAGTCAACATAAGGGTGTTTTTACACCAAAGCTGATATGCTACCTTGCTGTGGATGCATTTGATATCCACCAACCATATACATTGATACTTAAAGCTTACCACAACAAAGTAGATACAAGACAGTAGCGTTGTTGTTAAAAATTATTGCTTTGTTAGATTTGAGATTTTGCAACGCTTACAAAAAATATCTTATAGCTTAAAGCCAGCAGCTATCAAAAATTGTATATATTTCCTACTAGCTGTGCTCCGCGGTTTTACCCGCAGTGCTCCGCTCCTGTTGGTCTTTTCAGCTTTGTAATATTAGTATAGATTTCCTATTAATTTCTTAATGAAAACCTTTCAGGCGCTGATGACAGTAACATCCGTAGCGTCGGCCATTTTTAATATTCTCCTCGGAACTCAGCTACACTTACACTGGGCACCACATTGGTTCACAGCATTTATCATCTATGCGTACAGCTTTGTGTTCAACCTTGGAGCAGCTGTAGTACCTTTTGTACTCACTGCTGAGGTGTTTCTTCCTGAGGTTGGTATTATTGAGTACTGACGTACATTTACATAGATCTAACGAACATAGAGCTAGAGCAAGCTAGAGCATTTTCGTCATTTTTAGTGTAAACGTAAACTCCTATTCCGTGTTATTCAGTATTTGAACATTGCATAGAATCTTTTCGATAGCACTAAGAACAACGAAAGAATGTTCTACGTCTGTTTACATTAAGAATTTGACAGAGAGGGGTTAGAACGAGCATTCGCTCGTTTGATAAAAATGCACCGTTATAATGCTAGTTGAATACTACTCGGAAACGGCTTGACCGTTTATGAAATTCTATATGTATGTGCTGGAGGTCTGAAAATAAGTTGTAAGCTTTTTTTATGTCCCTAGTTGATGACTAATTGGCGGAATATTTGACGAGTCGGCTAGTTTATTGTAATAATATGCTCTTTTGTTGAATTAAGTGAATGAAATGAAAATATAACAGTCATTTTTTTAAATTTATTCATTATTATTCATTTAGTCATTTGTTTCCATAATATGTCGAGTGGGTATTTGAAATAAAAATAATAGACCGCTAAGTGGCCACGGAAGCTATTAAAATATATTGAAATTTATTATTGAAATTTGTAAAAAAGAGGGTGTGCAGAGCACACCCGTCAGAAGTGAAACTTCTTTAGCAAGATTCAAATATACTAAAATTGTCGCCTTACTCCATGTCTTGACGGTATTGCCATGACGCGTCCTTGAAATTTTACTCTCAATGCGTCTAAAGAAGTTTCGCTTCAAAAATCAAAGTACATAGTTGTCAATATATTATTATCTTCCTGTAACCTCTAGATCTTTATAAAAAAATCATTTCAATGCATATGCACGCACGCTTGTGTATGTGTTTAGTAAAACAACGAGGTTTGATATTCAATATAAACACATAATATTGTGTGTGACCTAGAATATTGTGCTTATTATCACAAAACAGAGTGTTATTATCTTTTCGATACTGTTTTAACTAGTTTTTGTATATCAGTGTTTACATTTCACACATGTTTGATATTTAATAGAAGTTTGAAGAAAACTATTGATTCAGCAATGTTAATGTTATTACCTATATCATCAGCTGATATATAAATAAATTATTAAAAAATACACATAATTTCACTTCTCAGAATCTTTTCGAAAGCAATAAGAACAACGAAATAATGCTCTACGCCTGTTTACACTAAACATGTGGCATTCGCTCGTTTGATGTAAATGCACTATTAGATAAAATGTTTCGATTTCCCAAAATTTGACATGATTTTATTTTACAGGTTCGAGGCCTCGGAAACAGCTTATCCATGGTTTGCATGTGGGTCATGAACTTCGTGACCCTCATGATATTCAATCCCCTAGTGGACAAAATTGGTCTAGGACCTACCTTCTATTTCTTCTCTATAGTGTGTTTAATTGGAGCCATGTACAGTCAGTTCTGTCTACCAGAAACTAAGGGACTTTCAGCTGACGCTATACAAGTGTTGTTTTTGAAGAAACGACCAGCTTCTCTAAAGGCTTAGAGAGACTACATTCATAAGCGTGATTTTGATCGTGTAAACTTTTTAACAGACTTTTATTGGCTTAACGTGTGCGTGGTGCAATCAACTCCCATTTTTACTTTGAACGCACATATTGCATAGCACAATTGTACACTTATCAAGGGTCATTTACAATATTATAATAGTTTCATAAGATTAAATAAATTTATAAATCAATAAAAAATTAGTATACTTTATAAGTGAATCATAATATTATTATCTACTAGCTTTCCGACCGCGGCTTCGCTCGCTTTGTCTAAAACATAATAAATTATATACTAAAACCTTCCTCTTGAATCACTCTATCTATTAAAATAAACCGCATCAAAATCCGTTGCGTAGTTTTAAAGATTTAAGCATACATAGGGACATAGGGACAGAGAAAGCGACTCTGTTTTATATACTATGTAGTGATGATGAAGCCATCTTAAAGTAACGTTTTCTTTTGATTAAATATTGGTTGTGTGATAATAACCTTTATTTTATTCCTTACTAGCGGTCCGCTCCGGCTTCGCCCGTGGTACATGTTTACGTTTTCTCTACATAAGAACCATCCTCGTACTTCAAGGAATATAATAAAAAAAGAATTATCGAAATCGGTTCAGCCGTTCTCGAGTTATGCGCTTACCAACACATTTTGCGATTCATTTTTATATATAAGAAGACTAGCGGCCGGCTTCGCCCGTGGTACATATGAAAAATAGATGTTGGCCGATTCTCAGACTTACCCGATATGCACAGAAAATTTCATGAGAATCGGTCCACCCGTTTCGGAGGAGTATGCAGACTAACATTGTGACACGAGAATTTTATATATTATAAGAATAAGATAAGAAGATAAGATTATTATTTTTTTAAACAATTTCGATTTATAAGAAAAAGAATAACATGTATTTTGTACCCTTGAAATAAGTGGAATGGTGCATGTTAAAAGGGTTTTGCAAGGCTATCGTAAAAACAACAGGTTTTCCTGTTAACAACCAATTCTTGATACTTTAATTATTTTATTGAAATAAATTCGTTTGTAATTAAAACAGGGAACATAATGAATATAATAAATTAGTAGTAATCATGTAATTGATATAATAAGTTTCTACAATATATGTAGTAGAGTTAGGTATAAATAATTATTTTGTATTCATATATTTGTATAATTTTTTCAAATTGTATATTTTATTTTGAGACTTGAGTATTGAAAAAAGATAATAAATCAAACTATTTAAATAATAATAAATTGAATTATTGTTTATTTATAGATCTTTAATCGGAATTCATTAAAAACCGTGAGTTTTCCTTATTCGACTAAATGCCTATGTAACTTCAAATTGATTTTGAATACTTGAATACAAATGATTTCATAATTAATTAATTATGCGTGTGCGCAGACACCTGTGTCAATAAACTTATATAAATTTAACGAGTAAGTATACTATGTCTATTTAATTATATTGTACATAGAACATCACTACATAGTATAAAACAAATGACGCTCTTCGCCGTATGTATGTATGTATGCTTTGATCTTAAAAATTTCGCAACAGACGGTTTTTGATGTGAAACTTCTTTAGGCGCGTTGAGAATAAAATTCCACTGTCACATCATAGCAATACCGTCACGTCATGGAGTAAGCCGACGATTTTTCTTTTTGAATCTAGCCAAAGAAGTTTCACTTCAGACACGTGTGCTCGGCGGCAGTCGGCACACACGCTCTATTTTTAATAGAGTTGTTCTTGAGGAAGGTTTTACTTTTAGTAGGTATATAATTTGTATATAAAATAAGTATGGCATTATGTATTTGTGTAGTAAGTATATAGGTAAATAAGTTTTCTACAACACGGGCGAAGCCACGCGTAATCGTATTTAATAATGTTATCTTAGCTCATTGAGAACTTGTTTTAAATTCTATACGAAAACGTGAATTTTAATGTTATTATTCGATAGAGGTGTCAGTCGATTGAGTAATTGGGCCTGTATCAGTACTGGTTTTTGTTAAATTTACAACGTGCTATGTGACTGTGCAAATATGTAAAAATTGCAAAAAAATTTACAAAAAATATATTTATGAATAATATACAATTTTTTCAATATTATTTTGAAATGAAGTTCTATAAATAAGTGGCTAAAAATACATGGGTGTGAACGTGTTTTTATATATAAAAAAATCGTGTGTAAAAAGTAATTAAAAATTGCGTGTTTTAGAGTGTTGTAAAGTTGTTTGTATCAACAAATTCTTTTCACATTAGAGGTATGTTGTTTTTTTTTTGTATTGTGAGGTTGTTTTATATTATACTGGATAAGTGATTTTATTAAATAGATGTATATTTGACAAATGTTTTATTTTTTATTCATACTATTAATAATTGAGATATTCTTGCAACAAAATAACTCGTTAATAGTACGGTCTACCTATAAACTTAAAAATATCTAATTTAAATAAGTTATATTTAACTTTATAAATAATTTATAATAAATGGAATTTAACAGATTATAAATATTTTTAAAAATTCCACAACAAAAATATTCACTCGTTTTGATCATAAATTAGAGCAAAAATATTTGTTATTCACAACAACTAATGATTATAACAAATATAAATAATTTTGTGCGGTTTTGTGGTCATTTACCTACATTATGCTAAAACGAATGTTTTTATAAATAGTAAATATTCAGCTATAAATATTCGGCAATATGAATCATTAGGTACTGTTCTATCGATAAAACAATATGGCAGTAAATTACTTTATTTCGGCATTATAAAATGCAATACTTTATTCAGTTTTGATTGTATTAGACCGGGAGATACTGACAGAAAATTTCGAGTCATTTGTAACAGGATGGCGGTTCTACAGGGGTCTT
>CAJQZN010029748.1:0-11482 GCA_907164685.1 Colias eurytheme | reverse complement strand
CGTTACTAACTCACGCACTCTAGAACTTTTTATTCAATGGACTATTACCCCTCGTTTTCACCAAAGTATAATACATGTATTTTACAAATTTGATGCAATGTTCTCGTTTCTCATAGACATGTGTAAAACATGTTGTATACAAAATTTGATACATGTAGGATAACTTATTATGAAACTTGTTGGTTGAAAACTTCTAGTTGCCTACATGTTTATGATCTCTTGTTTTTGTTGTAGCAATACTTGTAGAATTCGAGACAAATTCAGTCGTACCTACTTGTATAATTTCTATTAATAAAAAAAACTTTTGTGAGATGTATGTATGTTGAAAACTTTATCCAACAAACATGGATAAAGTTTAAAACTTGTTTGTTACTAAGTAGTATTATACAGAAATTGCAATAAAATAAACAATAGGGGAGACCGAGGGGAGTTGAAACAATTTTCACGTTTTGTTTAATATAACTCATACTAATATCAGAAATCTTATGGTACTGGTACCAATCGATAGGTTATTCTATACCCTTGCGAATGGTTAGCATAAATAAACGGTAAGCGTTAAAAATGATGGTGAAAAATTGACTTAATCGCAACAAGTCAACTTGTTTCAATTCCCCTCATACCGAGGTAAGTTGAAACAGAGGTCGAGTAGAGTTGAAACATTATGATTCTGGGGAGTAATAGGAGCTGCAAAATAAAAATGTTGATTTGATACAAAGGTTTTAATTAAAACTTATATTTTCAAGTAATCAACGACCTTTATAAGTAATATTTTAATGACATATCAGTCAAGTAGGTCTAATACAAATAATAAACACTTAAATTAATAAAAATAAACATGCGTAACATCAATTATAATCAGTCAAATCAACAAAATGTTTTACATTTTTATAAAACTAAATCTTTGACATAAAATAGTTAATAATCAGTCGTTTTTTAAGTATTACAATCAGTACCTACTAACTATTAACTATTTAAGGAACAATAATTTAAAAAATGTCAAAAACAAACTTCTCCACCAGCACAAGCTTCATGAGCCCACAATTGGCATTTAAGACATTGAGCCCACTTTTCTTTGGATCTGTTATTTGAATATGATTCCATACAGCGAATGCAGCAGGATTCCTCTTCTTCTTCACCACTATCTTCTTTTCTTGACAATCTTAACCTTTTTAGTTTTACAGCCTGGTTTTGATCTTTTTCTTGCTTTAGTTCCTCCAGTAGGCATGCTTAAACAAATAAACACATTAAATCAACAATAAAATCCTATAATATTCGTACTTTTTAGCTATAATCAGATATTAAATTGAAAACAAGGAGAGTTGAAACAGTCTGTTTCAAATCACCTCGGTGAGAAAAAACCTCCCAATTTTTACTCAAATCTCGATCAAGCAGTAAATACACAGAAATAAAATTAACCAAGTATATTTCAAGAATCTATAGATAATAAGTTTTTAAAACGTATATAACTCAACCCAAAAAACAAAACCAATATTAAAGTACAAGCATCGTAAAAAATCATGAAATACTTACTTTTTGCGATTTTCAGCACATGTCATTCAGAACTACAAAACTGCACAAATGACGCCGCCGGCGTGAACTGACGCGATAGCTGGTGGCGGGAGGTGGTTAAAAAGACGTTACCAGATCACTAAAGGTTTTAAGTTCCGAGAAATCGGGACCGTTTCAACTCACCTCTGTTTCAAATCCCCTCGGTCTCCCCTACCTAGTACCTAGTGAAATAATTAAATTATAAATTTTCTTACAAATTTTCCTCGCGACTGTATTTTGATACAAACAAGAGAATAACAATGTGTAATACTTAGAGGCCTTTAAAACTAATAAGCTCGCACAAAATTACTTAGTTTAGTTATAACAAGTGAGTGTTTTATGGCATCAACTTGCCTCTTATAAGTTTGCTTAAGATTTAGATTGATAAATAATTTGTACTATGGAATAAATATGCGCACGCAATTATGTTAATCATTTAGGTAGTGTGTTCATATCATGCATTGTAAATCTGAAGAAAATCTTAACGATTTGTTTAGGTACTTCCTCAATCAGGTCGCACCAGATGAATTAGAAAGACAATACATATATGCAGTCAGCAGGGTGTTTTATTATGACGTGCGAACACGTTCAAACTTACGCATTCACATGTTACATATTTAATACTAGCTGTTCCCCGCGGTTTCATCCGCATTGCGCCGCTCCTGTTGGTCTGAGCGTGATGATATATAGCCTTCTTAGCCTTCTTCGATAAATGGGCTATCTAACACCGAAATAATTTTTCAAATCGGACCAGTACTTCCCGAGATTAGCACGTTCAAACAAACATACCTACTCTTCAGCTTTATAATATTGTAAGTATATTGATTGTATAGATTAACGTCCTAACTCCTATCGAAAGATAATATGGTCTATAGACTATAATATTTGTATGGATAATACAACAGACAATCCATTGTAGTTGTACAAAAGATAAACGACAATACCTATAACAAACAAAATACAATTAATAAAATTGAATTACACTCCCTCTTACCTCTACCGTTTACACCCACAATCTAAATCGAAAACTGTGTAATTCCATGTAAACACAGGCATTAGCAACGTAAACATGTAATTTAACCCTTTATTAACCGCGCACGCGACCCGCACGCGACTCACACGCGACTCGCACGCGACTGTCGTGCGACCAGTCGCAATATGCGGAGGATTACTTTTGATCGATGTCCACAAATTAATGCCTCGTTATCGAGTTATCGAAAAGTGTGAGACCGCTCGTCTATTCAGTGTACCCACTGCAAATATAATAACAACATTTAGGTTTGCCCTCTAAATGTTGTTATTAGGTAAGTGTCATGATCTAATGATAAATAGTTCTTTATTGGCTTAGCAATGTAAAACACACGATAATCAGCAACAAAATCTAACAATAAATAATCACAATAACATAATTTCTCGCCAAATATCTCACCGTAATTTATCGAGCATTAAACCCTTAAGAAGGTGCAAAAGATACAAACCATTGTCTTTTCTCTGGTTTAAATGCGTATAAAAGTAGCTAATCCAGAATATTATAATGTATGCAATTTTCTTCCAGATTCAATCAAGCGTTATAACATGTATGGAAAACTAATGAAACTTCTTTCAATCCGTCCTAAACAGAAATACATATTTTCGGTCTTTCGGCCATAACATGAAGTAAAATCTACATTCTACACGCATGTAGGTAGGCATGCAGGCTCCGCTCTTGTTGGTCTGCGTCATAGAGATCTAGAGAGATGCCAATCGCTTGCGCTGAGTACGAAACCTGTGTCTCATAACAAATTTACGCACACAGCAGTAAACAAAATAAAAACAATACTTCGCGTTGTGTGCGTGTCATCACACAAAAATTTGAGAGCGACTATTCGTTCGCACACTAGATTGTAAGTGACGTACGTATACAGCACCACACAGCCGCAAGATATGCGTTTACGATAGGGATTGCTTGTCGATAAAATGAGAAACGTTAAAATTAAAACAATTTATAGGCAATACAGTAACTACGTAGAAAATAGAAATGGACACCTTGATGGTAGCATTCATGGTGATGAAGTACCTACATAAAGCATTGCCTATTGACTTATTGTAAAGTAATATAAGTATGAAATAAGTGACTTCTTTTTTTAATCCATGTATAATAATTACTATAAAATTATTGCTCGAGTACCTATCAAATAATAATAATACAATCAGATATTAAGCTAATAGTAATACATTATGATATAAAAATAAGGTAGTAAAATAATACATAATACGATAAAAAATCCGAATCTTATCGACATGGACACACTCGACGCGCATCCTCAACTAACGACCGCGAGCAGCGGCCTGTACTACACGATCGAACGTTTTGTTAGCTTTATTATGTTCATTATACATTGCGGTATTCGAACTTCGCGTTTGAATAGAGTCACGTACAGAAGAAGCATTGTAAACTATTTACATAAATTATTGTGACTGTTTTTCTGTCACATAATGAAGACAAGAAATCACTCTACGTAATATTGTTTTTGAAATTTTAGTAAGAAAATCGTATAATTTTCAGTACTTACCGATGGTATGTGATTCCATTTGACTTAAAGTTGCTGGTTTCACTTCGGTTTTTACAAACTTTAACGGAACAACACGGCATTGTCAAATAATACCCGGCCGACGGTCGAACGTCAACTGAATGTAACAAACAGCATGTGTTCTTTTTTTGGGCATATTGCTGCGACATCGGCCCCGCCCCCTAACCATATCTCCCTTTAGTTTCTTTGATCTGTGGTCTGCGTAATGACTAATGATATACCTATAGCACAGTATTACAATATTATTGTGCCTATAGCCTTCCTCGATAAATGGGCTATTTATCACTGAAAGAATTTTTCAAATCGTACCAGTAGTTCCTGATATGAGCGCGTTCAAACAAACAAACTCTTCAGCTTAACCCCTCGTCAGTGGGGCGCGGCCATCGTGGAATGTGCGCATCTGTGGGGCCACACTGTGGTTCATCCACAGACAGATCCAGGTGAAGCACACTAGTGCTTTTTAATCGCGATTTCTCTATTTTTTTATATGAAAAGTACTATAAAACTTAAGAAATAATTAAACCTCATTAAATTTCCGACTATATAGTATTCATCATGTATGAAGTGAGCTATAAAAATAAGCTTTAATTGATGGTCAAAAATGTAGTACTGACATGTCAACTAATTTTGATTATTTTATAAAAATGAAACATTTTTCAAACGAAATTTAGTTTAATTATGAAACCTTACATATATTCCTAATAATATAGCTAAAAATCTCATACACCATGCGTACATAATATTTTTTCTACAAAACATGTTCAAAAGTTAGTGGACTGAAGTGCCGTGTTTTTGACAGCATAAAAACCGTTAGTAAACCGACCAAATAGGCAAGTCATGTGATTCTATAGGTAGCTCTTTCTATTCTGTATATACCACGGTAGGTTAGAGGGAACTAGAATGATTTTTAATAAGATTTTAGAGACGATTTGTATTTGGTCACGAAGTAGCCACACTGTGGCCCCCACACAGATCCGCAAAAGTTTACACCTGCCACTGTGTGGTTCCTCCACTGATGAGGGGTTAATAATATTAGTATAGATGATGCATGCAAAACCGCGGGCTACAACCTAGTCATGTAACAAACAAAACCCCAAAGCTGAAAGCGTTTAGAATATCGAGATTCGAGCACATTCCCGCGAGACGCGTAACAATTTCGACGCAAACTGGTTAAAGTTCAACACTTCTTCCTCACATATTATTTGCTTTGATCTGAACTTTAAAAATAACTTTGTAGTGGATGGGGTTACGAACGTTTTGTATTCGCTATGTTATTGGACTTTTATAAATAAAATGCTTGGTTTTATAAGGCTCTGAACTCGAACTATACTCAACTAAGAGTGTACATTGTTTTTATTAATTAAAATAGGTATATTAATTTATAGCTAATATTTAAAATTATTATGTTTTAATTCCCTCAAGCATACCTAGATAAAATTTGTTTGCCAGTCTCTACCTAATTAATTCAATTGTTCCCATAATATTAGTGAGCTTACTTTCCTTGTTTATTTATTTTGAAGACAAAGTAATTTTTAAAATAAACCCCTAATTAAAAAAAATGTAATCGAATATCTACACTAGCAACGTAAACAAATAACATCCCTATTACAAAAATATTATCTTTCCTAAACATTGCGTAAACACGTTTAAAAAAATTCAATTATTCGTCGCAAAAATGACAAGTCATATCCACATATCGGCCAATCGTTGGATTGATATTCAATTGGAAATTCGAACGCGCTCGGAAAGATCGCCGCGGGACAGCGCAATTGAATTTGAAAACACCCCCCCTCCCCCCTCGCCCACCTACACTGGCCAACTATGGTGGCCATGCTTTTTTTTTCATTGGTCTAAAGTTCAAAACTAAAGAGTTGAATCACTACTAATTGATGACTTGAATTGATTTTAATGTTGAATTTGTAAGTGATTATTACAAATTTAATTTTGATTACATACCTACTTTTTTTTCTCAAGTAGAATAGGATTTTGACAGCAACGTGTGGCAACGTGTTTAAATTAATTTACTGTGTTTAATTTCATACGTCATGAGAATTAATTTACTGTGTTTAATTTCATACGTCTACGTAAGATTTTTATATTAAATTAGCGATTTAAATAAATTAATATTTTACAGATGTTTACTCTTACTCATTATTTTTAGGCATTCCATTTACCACCTAACGTTAGCTACTATTATATGTATTATATGTGACCTAACTGAAAACTAATATTTAAAAAAATAATTAATACACGTACTTGAAAAGTTGAAATAATGCTTAAAACTATATTTATATTATTCGTAAACTATGGTCGCCCTATCTAGCCCCAGCACAGCGCAGCCATTTTCCCGCCCATAGACAAGAGTTTTATTGTTTTTATATTTATTTATCTGACGCTGGTTTTGCGATATCCTGCCCTATAGTTTTTGGCGCGCTCCTTTAATACGACGTGAAGGGTGGACAATGGCCCTTTGTAACAATAATATTATGTTTCATCTTGTTTAGTTATCATATTATAACAGAATAAAATATATCCGTTGAACAAGATATTTAGTTGTTGCGTTATTTTATTTTCAAATAAAATTAAAACAGAATATTTTACGCCTGTAATAGGTTAGGTTGTACTACTTAACAATTGCTATCGTTTAATTCTAGGCGTAAAAAATGTGCAATACTGCAACCTTCAAATAATATGCTATTTAGACTTTCGTTTGTATATAATTTACATTGTAAACTTACATACATACATGTACATATTCATTAAAGTTTTATTGCATAAAATTCTTCAAAAACCTTAAACATATTATAATAAGTATATTACCTTATTATATTTATACTAAAATTATGTGTGTGAAAAAAATACAAAAATATTTTGTAAACAGTAATATCCGTTACAATCTAGCAGTACCAGGTGAACTATGATTCGTCAGCTCGATTCCTAATGCGGCCCACCCTCGCTATTATCCCACTAAAGATTACCATTCATGAAACACAACTGTATACCGTTCGAAATAAGGCTGCTAGTGTTTCTGAACGATTGTGAGTGGACATGAGGCTGAGAGCTAGATAATAATATTATATGACCTATTTTTTTTTGTATTAAGTATTTCATAATATTGAATACAGGATTTTTTGAGGATTACTTGACACTATCAAAACAATAAATATGTGTAACAAAAACAAGATGGAGTAACTTTCTATAGTTGTTTTCCGATTTTCAAAAATTCGTAACTCAAAAACTAAGTTTCCACAAAATGAAATTTCCGCAAAAAAAAATACGACTCTCAACTCCACGCCCTATAATGTACAGTTTTACCAAATTAACACTTTAATATTATTCCTGATAAGATGTTATTTTACGCTTCCAAACCAAGAATTACATTTTTCAAATTACATCTTTATAATAATGAGTTATTCTATAGGCCCCGGAATCACAGACACAATCGAAAATCTATTGTGTCGTGGACCGATCGGGCCGTTCGGGGCTCAATGGGTTAACAGTTACCTAAAAGAAAAACGATTAACTTAGGTACATTTTTTATCTTTTATAATATGTAAGGGATATACCGAAACAAAACAGCATCTCTTAGAGTATATGGACGTCTCATCGCTTATCAATTCAATAATATAAGATCACGTTTGATATCCACTTACACGCTGTTTGTGAATACGTGCCAACTGCTAGCCTTCCCAGTTCCCAGTCCACATCGCTTGAGGGTATTATTATTTTATTATTCCGATTTCATTTATCCTTAGTACCTATTTATACAATAACAACAATCATTTTTGAAGTAGGTACAGATTTGAGATTACGTATACTAACCAAAATTATCAATTTATTATTTAGAAATTTCATATTATAGGTATACATATCTACTACATGTAATAATTATTCCTTCGTTTACTCTACGAAGTACTATCTTACGATGTATGTAAGCGAAACTCCAAATCATTGTTGTACACTTTTATTTTTGTTAACACTTTTACATGGGTACAGCTTATGCCACAGAGCAAGACGTAATATTATTATAGTAATGGGTCATGCTGCTAATCCATTATTTAGCACGTTATCTATCAGCTGCGTCTTGACTAATAATGGCTTAAAATCTTAAAACACGAAAGGCAAGTAGGTAACTTACATAACGGAGAGGAATGGACAATATTCTCATTTGTTTTTAAAAACTACCTTCCACCAGCCAAATGCCGATATGAGTCAATTGAGTGACTAGTATAATCTTAAGATAGTAGTGGGAAGTAATGTTTTTAATAAATTGTGTTATTAAAGAAAATGGAAAACACTAATTTAATGTCTGAGTGTGTACTTGTGTGATAGGTTATACCACAGAATACTAAATAGTAAATACCTACTTAAAGACTGGTAATACCTGTGTGTACAATATTTAAATTTTATTAATATTAGCTTGACCTTTGATGTTAATCCTATACATTGTTTCTGTATAATATTATAATGTAGTAATAAATTATTTGTCCCGATTGCCGTTATTATCATGTTGCTTTATTATGACTGGATAGTGACTGGTTCCCGTATTTAAACAATCTATGGTGACTGGTGTTAAGATCGAGACCGAGGGTATGCGCTATAATTAATTTGCTATCGGTTATCAAGAAACATCTGTGGACAGCAAACAGATCAAGTAAAAACTTAAATTAGCAAAGTTTCGTTTACCGAACTTGGTAGCATCTTGAGCGTTAGGTTTTTATATGCCTGTCTCTATTGACTCCTATCAACTAAAATCACTAAAACTTGACTAAAACCTACTAAAACCTATAAAGTCTCATTCAATAAGATTTATCAAAGAAAAAATAACAATAATGTAAAGTTTTAAAGATAATAAAAAAAAACTAGCTGTACCATTAAAAATACACAAAAACGTTACATAAAAAATATTAAAAAAAAACTTAATATTTATACCACAGATTATATTATAATACCAAAGACGAATATTTTAAAACTTCAACACGCGACCGTGACGCGCCGGCCGGTGATTTGACACAATTGACATTGACAAGAGTAGGAAAAATTCCACCGACTGGTGAATGGTGATGTGATCGCGGACGCGGACCAAGTCGCGACTCGCGGACCACTACTTCATTTTTGAGCGAACGTTTGGTGCGCGTGGTGTGTGGTCGTGAAACGTGTTGTTAAGTTTATAATTGTTTATAATAACATAAGTCAAAATGAAGGGCGACAAGAAAGTAGACCTCCAAGCTTTAAAAGATATGGCCAATAAGCTGAGAATCGACAGCATCGTGGCTACAAATGCATCGAAATCCGGGTAAGCACAATATAACCTCAAAAGTAATTTGCCGCTTACTTGAAGGACTAATGAAGGTTAAAGTTAGATATTCCTATTAGAAACTTATTATTCATTTCTAGACAAACGTAGAAAACATGATTAGCATTGTAGTTATAATAATTTAGTTCCCCTACTTTACACATTGAAATAAAAGTTTGGTAAGTAAAGGTACCGGCCGTACCGCAGTCCGCAGGGGTCTCTTAGCAACAGAGTAACGATTCAAAGGTCAAGTTACAATCGAAACGCTCCAGAACACATTATTTCAAAGTTATCGAAAGTAGAACAAACACCAATAATTGAATATAAGGGTATCTGAGTTTCTTCATTATGTTATTAGATAATAAAAGAAAGTTATGAATGTAATAATATTATTTAGGTCTTACCTAATTACTAGTTGATCTATTCATGCAACAAAAATTAAAATTTTAAATTATGACCTTTCCTATTGATGATTACATTGGCTTTGCGTCAGTATAATTTCTGTAACTAAGTGGCATCAACATTCTTATTTATTTCCCTTTTGGTTTAAAGTCATATTCTTTTATTATAAAATAATTATTATAGAAAATTTTATAAAATTTTTGATTGAAAATATTCAGATATTTGAACTTGTTTTGCCAAAATATGATATTATGATATTGTTCAAGGTCAACAGCTTATTAGGCTTATATAAGACTGATAACAACTTTGTAATGAAAACAAGAATATTGATTTTTATTATGCATGAAAACTAACTAGAGAATAATGTAATTTTCTTATCCATTTGATACATCTTAATCTTAATATATATTATAAACCTTGTGTCACAATGTTTGTCCTCAATGGACTCCTAAACCACTTAACCAATTATAATAAAATTCGCACACCATGTGCAGTTCGATCCAACTTGAGAGATAGGATAGTTTAAACATGTAGGTACCACGGGCGAAGCCGGGGCAGACCGCTAGTTGTAATATAAATTGAGGATATCTTCTGAACAAATATTACTTGCTTAGGGAAATAAATTTACACACATGAATCCCTGTTTTCTAAATCTTCCTTGTATCAAAGGATAACTGAGTAAGGTCACCTTGTACTACCTGCGCCGCGGTTTCACCCGTGTGGTTCCGCTCCTGTTGGTCTTAGCATGATGATTTAGCCTTCCTCGATGAATGGGCTATCTAACACCGAAAGAATTTTTCAAATCGGACCAGTAGTTCCTGACATTAGCCCGTACAAACAAACAAATTCTTCAGCTTTATAATATTAGTATAGATTTATTATATTTGATACTTCAAATGTCAATAAATCTATTGATGTCACTATTGCACAACAATATGAAAATATACTAACTTTACATAAGTTAGTGTAACACCTGTTATGCTAAAGTAAATGTGTGTCGTACTCGCAGCAACCTATCATTGTTGTGTGCGGCCAGTAGCATTCAGACAATCATAATATCTAATTAATTATTGAATTAAAGGTATCCATACTTAATCACAATGTCTCGGTCTGGCAGGACACAGAAGGCTGATCACCGACTTGTCCCTAAAGGAAATGGATCAGTGAAACAAATGTATGCCTAATGCATCTGCCCCTTACCCCACTAGGGGACATGGGACTTCACTTATAATCACAATGTGAATAAAAACTATTGTGAAAATAGATAGATTCATTAGTGTTTGTTTCATAATGACTACATAACTATAAATGCATTAAAATTATGCCTTGTATGCTTCAGTGATTAAGTAGGCAAAATGTATGAAAGAATTGTACATGTCTGTAAAAACAGTGCTCTTATAAGAAAAAAAAAGGGATGAATAATATTGTTTTTTACTTCCCCGTTCCAATTTCCATTTAAGTCACAATGACAGAATAGGTGTTACACTTGTGTTAACACACATGCTTAATAATTAATATTGTATACCTATTATTTCAATAAGGAAGTTGCCTGATTTATTAGTATTTGTCATATAATTTAATATTGAAAATCCTGGCTAGTTTAAATTATTATAAAAAAAACCCTTAGGGCGCGTTCCCACCGTGTCGTGACGACAGATAATCGTGT
>CAJQZN010029740.1:0-11820 GCA_907164685.1 Colias eurytheme | reverse complement strand
AACTTGATTTAATTCCAGTTTTTACCTTGATTAAAAATATGTTTATTCACACAAATTATATGACAGAATTTTCTAAAATATTAAGTTTTTGGCTCAAATCGATTTGATGAAAAAACCGAGGATATTAAATCGATTTATTGTACAATTTCTGTAAAATTTCTAGCGAACATTTGGTATATAGCATGTAGAAACAACACACATGTTTGTATTTCTATAATACATTGCGAATACGCAATCGTCACACTTTCCCCGAGTTTGTCTCCTTTCACATCAAAACAGATGGCGGGCGGAACACGACTTAATACAACCTATTAACCGTACGACTTGTATTAATTGAAAATTGCAGTGGAAGCAATAACCATTAGTGAAAGTTAGGATGCAATCTTCTTCCTTTTTACACGATACGATACCGACACGATTGCGATAACATGGTCGTTAACTTTAAAAACACCCACGGCAATTAATACAATTTTTAACTTAGAGATTATATTTTTAATACTTATACCTAGTGCTATAAATTTTAACTTTTTATTCCTAATTACTAATTAGTGTTATTATATGTTGTTGTGATAGTATTAAACTTGATTTACTTTTATTCTTTGATATTCAACTCTACCTGAATTTGAAATTTTCAATGAAAGTTTTTCATCGACACAATCATGTAGATAGATTTTTACATGTGCGATTTTCAATTAAACAAATCTTCCATCTTGGATTATCCTAATAGTAAAAAGTATATAACCCATTTATATGGAATCGAATATTGTTGACCGGATAAAAGTGGTCGAGTTTATAATAACATGAAAAGTGCAAAGAATTGTTATTTTCCTTTCTCTTTACACACCTGTAAACATAGTTAACCAATAATATGTAATGGCAATAAATATCCAACTATGTATACTACTTCACAATAACACTAGAACATTGTATTTTATTCCCCACAAAGTAATCAAGTCTTTCAAAAACAGCAGTAAAATCTTTCAAAGCCTTGTGCTTTCGCCACGCAGGTCACTCTCAAGGTGGGAAAATGTAAGGTTTCATTTCACTGACGCTTGAATACGTGTTTTGTGGCGATATTATGAAAAGGAAAGTTGTATATTATTTGAACATACATAATATGTAGTTTTAAACTAAATTATATGTGTTAAAGGGACATTCGGTTTTGCATGGACTTTCTCATCCGTTGTGTACAAACTTCGCTTATATTTTTATATGTATCACTTTAATTTACCACATTGTATACTATGGTAACATAATTTACGAGCAAGTCGAAAATTAATGAATTATTTATAGATTTTGTAACACTACCTTTGTATACGCCCACCGCTTAGTTTGCACCTGTTCTTAAGTCGAGCTGTAGAATTTTGTAAGTACAGTCAAAGTTCCTTATTCGCGCTTCCTTCATTCGCGGTTTCACTATTCGCGGGTGGAAAAAATGCGACCTAATTTCTATATTCGCGGCCCAAAATTCTTTATTCGCGGATCGAATCGGTACATCGGTATATACATAATTATGTATATGTATTTACCTAAATAAAAATCAATTGTTATCCATAGAAAACGCCTGAACTACATAACTACGAATTTATAATGTCGACTAAAAAACGAGTAAAAAGTGCTAAGCCATTGCCTAAACCTGAAGATAATACCTAATTAAATGGTAATTAATAAATATATGTTTGGTCAAAAATTTCAATAAAACTGATTTCTTTATGTATATGCTTCCTTATTTCGTCACCCAGGAACGTATCCCCTATAACCCCATACAAATTACCATTCCATATTCACGGTTTCTCTATTCGCGGCACATTTACGGAACCTATTGCCCGCGAATAAAGAACTTTTACTGTATATATTTTTTTTCCAATGGATGATAAATTTAATTATGTATTTTTAGACTTTTAAAACTGAAAAATTTTAAGACCTTTTTTTATAATTGTTGTATACGCCTGCTTTATGGCCAATTCAGTTTATGAAACCACCACCGCTGCTTACAAAGGTGTGTAAAACACAAAAAAATAAACACATTATTACCATTTACTAATACTACACAGTAAAAATTAATAACAAATTATTTAAAATATAAAACTTACAGTATCAACAGCGCATGGATGACACAAATCAGCGCAGACAGTCAGCAAGGTTTGTATGCTCTCTCTCGCTTCGCCCGCCTTCTCTGCGCGTTCTAGACATCCGCTTAGACAGAGGTAACTGTAACAAAAATATAAAAATGTATAAAATAAAAACAAAAATACAGGGATTGCTTTTTAAAATAAACATTGGTTTGTATTGTTGAATTTATCAGCATTAGTTTTAAGCCTGTTTTATGTTAAATTCAAGTGAGTCATGTATACCTATTATAGTACCCTATGTAATATGTTCACAAAATGCTGAGATTCGAGGACATACAATTAACATCTAAAACGATATACCTAATAATTCATCTGCTACGAAGTAAAGTAAGGCGTACTGACCCGATATCAATAATACAATTATTATAAGGGCCGATTTTTCAATGCTTGGATAAAACTTATCCGTTCAATAAAGTATCTATTACACGATAATATTAAAATGTCACGTAAACTGTCAAATACGGGCAATTAGAATACGTTTTTAAAATGGTAGTTTTATACATTATTCGACACATTAACACATTTTTTCTGTTATTTAAACATTTATTACATAAACATCATCGGTACATTTTACTTTCCATACAAGATAATTTCTTAGAATATCAGCCCTTTGTACTTTACCCTTATTACCCGCTTATTACATTTTTTCTGCATTATCTAGTCCTAAAAAACGTTTTAACCGACCAGCACTCACTATAACTACATGCAGATCCAACCAACACTTGTTGTTTTCTTGTTACCAACGGTGTTGTTGTTGTGTTGTTTACGGCAACACGGCGCGTGTTTGCTTTTCATTCGGCTTAAAGGGGTACCTACAGCAAGCTCGTTAAACATTGTTTGTGTTTCAATGCTTTCATAATTATTTTAATTGGCTCCACGATAAGATTGGGATTTGATGCTGCGTAGTTAGAGCCGTGTAGATGGATAGATTATTCAAAACAATAAAGAGAAACAAAAAGTTTAATCATCGTTTAGCACAGTGTGTTTAATGCGTTCAAGCAATATGTCTTAATGCTGCAACGTTGTTTATTTAACAAGCTTGGTATGAGCTGGCGATAATATTGGATCTAGATTACAATTATTATAAAACTAGCTTTCCACCCGCGACTTCGCCCGCGTTTTCAAAGAAAAACCCGTTCCCTTGGGATTTCCGGGATAAAACCTATCCTATGTGTTAATCCAAGATACCCTCTATATGTGTGCTTAATTTCATTGTAATCGGTTCAGTAGTATTTGCGTGAAAGAGTAACAAACATCCATACATACAAACTTTCGCCTTTATAATAGTACTAGATTTCCGCCCGCGGCTTCGCCCGCGTTTGCAAAGGAAAACCCGCATAGTTCCCGTTCCCGTGGGATTTCCGGGATAAAAACTATCCTATGTGTTAATCCAAGTTACCCTCTATATGTGTGCTAAATTTCATTGTAATCGGTTCAGTAGTTTTTACGTGAAAGAGTAACAAACATCCATACATCCATACATCCATACATCCTTACAAACTTTCGCCTTTATAATATAATTATATATTAGATTTTAAATGATTAAATATGCCTTTAATATTAAATGACAAAATGCACAAAAAATATTGAACATGGCAGGCATAATAGGCAGGCAGGATACAGGGAAAAGGTAGTCAAAATTTCTCCTGCATTCCACTGCAAATATTAAAACTATGTAAGAAATATTATAGCATGCATTGTAATACAAAAACAACGATATACGTTCCACTACGATAGATGCAGAAAACGAACGTAAATACGCAAAGACATCCCACTACGTCACAATATTTGAACATCTACGCAATCGAATCATCATTTTTACCAACTTTCCTTGCCATTTTCATCTCCACCCGACTGTACAGGCAATCCATAAATCCACAGAGATCACTGCAGTGTACAGTCGAGCGCGAAATAATTTGCAAAATTAAAAACTGTACGCTCGTCTTACAGCCCCTTCTGCTATCCAATTATAACGGGTGTAAATATTTGCTTTGCGGAGCGGTTGCTGAGGTATCTTCGCTGGTTTTGCTTGAGTTGCACACGAGAATTCACTTCGCTTCGCATATTTCCAGCGGTTTTATATTATGTAGAATGGAGTGGATAGTGTAGGTAGTGTGGATAGTGGCAACTATGTTGTATATGTTATTCGTTGTAGTTCGATAATAGCCAATTAGTTATTATCGAACTACCACTGAAAAAGTTATCTTCATGTAAACTTTTTAAGTGTTTATCAATAGTCATATTTTTATTCTTATCAAAATCATTTCTTACAAAAAGTATTTCTATAGTGTGGCCTATATTCAACCTATTCTAAACCCATTATAATGCCCACAAATTGAAATAAAGCTTTATTTACTGACCTATATAAGTGTTCAGGCCTTCAAAATTGCTGTTCCAGAGCAGATATTGAGTTAATACAAATTCATTAACGATAAAATGGAAATGCAGATTGAAATAAAAACTTCAACTGCAAATTTTATATTTCGTCTGATTGCAATCAAATATGCTCCTCTTATTTCTGTACAATTATCAACATTACGAAAATCGTCCCTTCAACATCAAACCGTTTCAAGCAATTCTTTCAACCCGCTCTAATCTGGCTGCATCACTTAAAATTCCTCCCAATTCGTAAATTAAATAAGCAATTCGTGGCACGAGCTGATCGAGGCGGAGCCAACACCATTACAACTACACTTAGCTATCGAAACCCATCCGAATTCACTTAACCCACCTATTGCCGTAGAAAATAATTTACGAAAAGAGCTCTTTATCGAAAAAGGAACGCAACGATCCAAAGCATTCGCCGTTTAAAAAACAAAACGTCCGAGATGGCGCCGTTCCTATTCCGCTGATAAAACGCCGCGTCGCGATTGGTCAGTCGCGCGTAATGTTGCCCGATGCGATGGGCACGTCAATTATTTCGTAAATTCGACTCTAATGCGTCGCTCTTGGGCACAATGAGTTTTATATCGGACCTCCTTGTTGAGTGACGTGCTGAGATAGCGCTTATCTTAAATATTCTGGCTCCGAGACGGATATAGAGAGTGATGATGCACCGAATGAGCTGCGTTTCGTGCGAACCGTTTGTACGGAAAGGGTTTACGTCACGCCGATCGTGATTTAGCTTACGGCCAAATGATCTTGTCTCACGGGATGGAATATGCGTCGAGTACATGTCCAATTATACAAAGAGAAATGGGAGATATTCATTTATTATCGTAAATGTTGCATTCCAACAATATTAAAACAGAATATGAATACGCATTCTTAGTTGTTTACAACGAGTTAGGTACTTTTATTCCCTGTGTGATAAAACATAATGATCATAAAAAAAACATACATTATGTAAGTAATATTTTTTTTTTTATTTCAGGAAAACATACACATAAAGAGCAGAGAAGCAGGAGCATAAGCCTACATCGATTTATACTTACTCGTATACATTATTCTTTAATAGAAAAGCTCAAATTAAAATAAACAACAGAAGACTTAAATTCATGAAACAAATCTTTATTTAACCCTGTAGGCAGATCAAAACTAAAATCCACAATTCAACTCCAGCATACCTTCAAGACAAATCATCTTAATTGCAAAAAGGTTCATTTAGTCGGATCGCAGCACATCAAAAACAAAAAAAAAAAACAAAACAAAACACCTCAACGCGCAGGCGCCATTGATTAATGGGCGCCGTCGGCCAATCCGAGCGCGTTCTGAATTCAAACGCGCTAATGGAAGCCGAACCGGTGCGCGGCGCCTGCGCATCGACGTTTTTATGTTGCCAGGTTTAAGGAATTTACCCGTGTGCATGTTAAAAATGAAGTGTCAAGATCGGTATTTATTTCTCAGAAAATGTCAATTACTTATATTGAAGTTCATTAGCGATTAAACCTATAATATGTACCTTATCAATGTTGTATTTCACATGTGTATGTTGAATATAATTAGTCAGAAATGGTGTTCATTTATCTATCAGAAAGTGTCGAACTGATGTGCCAACTACCGAGTTACACATGCGTCTTATGGTAATTGTGTTCGCGCGTAACATGTTAATTACTTCAAAACAGCAGTACTAAAATATGTAATAGTAATATGTACGTGTGGAATTTATCTACATTTTATCATTTTTTACACCCAATACGTAAACGTTTACGTTTTCATACTTCATGTCTTCCAGATTAAAACGACAACACTAATTAAGTACGGGTTCTAGTCTCTAGAGTATAATCTATCCCTGATCAAATCTTTACCGTCATTTAACGTTATAATTATCATGCCAAAGCACACGAGCAAAGTGACTTCCCCTTAACAGACACGAAGCAAGTGACAATGGACACTGTCTTAGAATAAGTTACCTATGTATTTAGAAATTTAAGTTAACATAAAATTACAGATTGTAATTTATATAAGGTGCTATTTTGAATTAGCGACCTTATAAAAAGAAAAAATAATCTATCCATGCATTCACCTATCATTTCCAATCATAACATCATAATAAATCAAAACTAAACTCCACGGGCGAATTTAACCCGCGAGCTAGCAACACCGGCCACCAAAAATTTATAGATCGTTTAAAATGCTTTCGTCCTTAATTTCACCGAGACGAATGACACCGTATCACTCTAAACACCGTGATTTATGCGCTCACATTACGTAATTCATGTTGCGTATGCTTTTAAAACCTCATAGAGAGGGGAATGGAGGTAGGATGGAAATACATGCATAGGTACCTACAGATGTTTCTCTTTGAATTGGGTGTGATATTTTCTATTTATGAAGTTGTTGGCGATGATTAAAGGAATGTAATAATAGAAAATTAAGCAGGTAGGTATAGTTCTTCTTCTCTTACTTATATGACAATTCCCGATCCCAGTGAGGACGGATTCTGCCAATCTCAAGTTTTGGACAGACGATCAGACTATTTATATATAATTAGCTATCGTGTATGTTAGTTCTTGAGTTAAGCGACAGTTATAATTGAATCAATTAATGCCGAAAAGATAATTATTTGAACAATTTATTATCTACCAGCTCATACCACCAGTGAATTTTCGATACTGGATATTATATTAAACGTATTTCTGCCGCTTCCTGCACCAATCCTTAGGAGAATATGTTTTTACCAATTCCTAAACTATATCTATACTAATATTATAAAGCTGAAGAGTTTGTTTGTTTGTTTGAACACGCTTATCTCAGGAACTACTGGTCCGATTTAAAAAAATATTTCGGTGTTAGATAGCCCCTTTATCGAGGAAGGCTATAGGCTATATAGTACATATATAGCATTACGCTAAGACCAACAGGAGCCGAGCCACGCGGGTGAAACCGCGAAGCGCCACTAGTATAAAATATATGGAAATCGCTTCAGCTGTTCTCACGTAATAAACATACGTACACACTTAAAACATGTTATAATTGGTATGATTAATAAGGCTTTCGACGAAATATACCCAGTGAACTTTACCAACACGCTAAATTCCTCATGTAGCAATATAGATAACGTCGAAACGTAGATACTGACTCATACTTTTACTTTTAAACTAGACAAAGTCATAAATAACTGTGTATTTTGTTCGTGGTGGAATTAAATACATATTTAATTATTTATTGGCTGACCAAGATCAAGTAAATCAAGTAGTAGGTATTAAAGTTAGAAAGAAAACTATTTTTTTACTTTGTACGACAGCTTCGCTAGCGCCATCTATATGTCGTGTTTAATTTTTATCCTAATTCAATCAATTCTTTCAAGAGTTAAAGTTCATAATAATCCGACATATAAGCCGTAAGGACAGTAGTAGTAGCAATATGTCGAGATGCTTATTAATAGAAACATGTGCATAAATATCGCAAATTATTAACTACACATTATAATATACGTAATAAAAAATGTATTATTAAAAAATCTACAAAATATTCATAACCCTCCCGCAACAGATGTAAAGAACATTATAAAAACCATAAATGACCATAAAATCATTGGAACCAAGTCATACGGGGCGTGAGCGCATACATTGAGACATCATGCAGTTCTAATATATGTAAATGCAGTCAAAACAAGTTTATTTCACGCCACCCTTATGCGAAAGCGAATTTCAAACCATTAGCGAAGGGTACATTAAGCAATATGTAGAGAAATTCAATTAAAAACGCATTCCTCTTTTGATCTCCGATCATATTGTATTAGTGTCATTTTTATTTTGTTTGCCGATGCTTTCTTTACTATCTGGGGTACGGAACGCATTTTAAGTGAAATGATATGATTTAATTAAGCTGTACATCTGTTTTATATTTTTCAATGTAGCGGACTGGTGTGTGTCTACAATGTATTTACATATTTAGTTTTCTAAAATACTTGTACCAATGTTCATATATTGTGGGATAAAAACTTAAATCAATATCAATACACATAGGTGTCTTTGTTTTCACTTTAAGTTTACAAAATAATTGCTCCAGATTAAACCATAATAAAAAGTATAAGTTATTCAATTAAAGTTTATAATCAAATATGTGACCTACACATATCACGTACCCAATGACACTTTTTGCGTAATTTAAAATTTAGAAACAAACATGAAAATAATACAATATAAATAGGGTTATAGATTTCACTTGCTATTCATGTAATAGTGACGATATTAATTAAGATATTTCCTTTGAAATATAAACTTTTGGATCTGCATAAATTAGACCATTGTATTTGAATACAGAAGCAAATACGATTATAGCACATCGTATACTAAAATTAACACCCAAACAGCGAACAGGCATGAGCATCAATAAAACTATTTTATTTCAACGCATTAAACCTAAGCCGAATATTAGAGTCATGTCGCGTTCCGACAAATCTCTCTCTATTTACATATGAAGAGGCGGGGAGAGCCGGGTAATCCCGGTAAGTAATTCTTTTTGAGTAAGTAATGCGTTGATAAATGAAATTAAATCGCACAAACAAGTGCTGCCATTCGGCCCGGGGCTCCCCTTTCGTGCGGCATCTAGTTGGACTAGGGATGTGATGTCGCGGATTAGCGATTTTGTTATCGAGTTTGATGCGTGTTTAGTTTGTATGATAAACTGATGATTGGTAAAATAACGTATTTAGATAGCTAAACAGAAATATAGGAGACAACGACGTGTGTAGTGTATTCTGCTTTGCAGCATACTTGATGTAAATCATAACTTATTTTTTATGTATCAACATCATTATTACGTCGCCATAAATATGTTATATAAGTGACATATCTGTGCTCACACTATAACATAATATGTTTATTAAGTCATCAAACTTAACATGAACACAATACAATTCATTAGAAAAAACTACTTTAAAAACGAACATCAAACCTAAAATTAATAAATAAACACAATCAATCTATCGATAAAACATCCCTACATCACCACGCCAAACTTAGCAAAAAGCGCATCGCAGCGACATGTGCGCGCCAATCTGTCGTTGCTACTCAAATCTCAAGCACTCCACCTCTCCCTCTCTAACACACGCGAGATCATCCCTCCGTCTTGCTCGCACACCCTCTACCAAAACACCCCAGTCTCCCCACGTCGCGACTACTTAGCGAATGAGCGATAATCACTCGGAGCGATGTATTGAATTGTTCTCGATTGTCCAACTCGATTATTCGGGTCAAAACACTCGTAGTTCTATGGCAAGTACGCATTTTGTGATCCACATTCATTTGAACGTAGAGACACATTGTCTGAAATCCGATTAAGGATGTTATTGTAAACAAACATTCAAATGTAAACATCACAATTTTCCTTCACATTTTGCACAATATGTTATTGGCCTTCTCATAGGCACCAAGTTTAAATCGCTGTAAATATTATACTTTTCGTGTACTACATACTACTTTTCTACTAAATAATGTGAAGTATAATGCTTTGATATAGCTTTGGTATCATACAATTTGGCATTTCAATATGGCTGAATGATTTTGGTTAAAATTTAAAACCTTTATAGGTATAGTTTATATTAACAAATAGGCAACTTAAAGTAAAATACGGAAAGAGCATATTCCCAATTAACGTCGACCTTTATTCGTCTAGAATAAATCTAGAATAGAAAACACTTTATTGTACAATGCACACAAAAACAAAATTTACAGAAATGATATGTAACTTAAAATAAATGTACAATTTGGCGGCCTTATCGCTTAAAAGCGATTTCTTCCAGGCAACCTTGGGATATACGAAAAATAAATCAGTAAAAAGTGGTAAAAAAATCTACTTATAGTGATGGATGGAAACAGGATACTTTATAGTTATTCCTTGTGAATCCAGTTATCTTAAAGCAGTTCTACTGAAGTAGAAGAATCAGAAGCAAGCAAGTCGAATCAACACCAATCTCCAAGCCCCACCTGCTTTCGCACCAAAATTTCTCAGCAGAACCTAATCAATTCTACAGGGGTATATAATCTGACGTTAAGTGTCGTGGGATAGCACAGGTGCGCCCCGCGACTTCGCTCCCGTTGAGCACCACGTGCCAAGCGTTGGGGTGTGCGAGTGTTTTGTTTTTATTATTACGCGGTCGACGCGTACCAAATTGGGCGTTAATAATCGGCTTGGCGAAATGTACGGAATGAAAATTTTAAGCAAGTATTCAGATATTTTTGAAATGTTGCTAGATACTGAAGTGGCTTTGGAAATAGATCATCATTGTAATGATGTCAGTTAGAAGAAGCTAGAAGCTGTTTTAGTAGATTAGGGCATAAATATTACACCTAGAAACCTGTCCAAAACGTTAGTACCTAATCCTTAACACAGATCTGATTGTACATCTGGTTTCTTACAAATATAAATGGTAAGACACGAAGTCTTGCAACCTGAAGAAATTTCATAAGCTTATGTAAATAAAAATAAAATAAAAACATTTATTTTAAAACTTTACAATGAATGTTTACAAACATAATAAATTAGGTACCTGTTTCCTGATCTGTGTGAAAACAGGTAACAAGTAACGCTAACTTTAACGGAAATTGGAACTATGAAAACGTGAAAATAGACACATAAGTATACGAAGCAGTAGCTACATTATAACATCACGCCACTACCAATACAATCAAAGCATCAATGAGAAGCATTGCATCAAAAAATACTCCTCTTGGGCATACAAAGCTTGTCAGATTTAAATAAAACATCACAATCAGCTGCATTATGAAGTACCGTCTCAATCACACCCCCTCAGTTAGTGCAGGACAATGTATTTATTTACACTTATGGCAGAGAGACGCAGCGGGAACGCCACGGGGTATCGTCCCTGGAGGCTTGGGTTTGAACCGCTAATGATTATTTGCAAACGTAAGCTCTGGATGGAGGACTGGATGGACATAACGACTTGGTTATAAATAATGCTTGACCTATTATTATTCTAGGTGTAAGCCCCTGGCTACAATCGTTACCACAATTTTCTACTTGTCTTCTGTAATACCGATTAATGGCAGATTTTCTATTGGTCATGCGATAAAAGAGTTTTGCATGCAAAAATACGTAATATAAAAAGCAATGTTATACTCTTACTTCTTCATTTCTACAACATCAAAGGTCGTTTTGTGCAACAATAAGTTACCGATGCTTCGGAAAACAGTTTCAATTGACAAGTTTTCGAAAAACAAAAGATACTTTACTTCTGACACACCCCGGACACTCCATACAAAATGATCGTTTTGACAGTCAC
>CAJQZN010029737.1:0-11755 GCA_907164685.1 Colias eurytheme | reverse complement strand
TTAAAAAAAAATTATGAGGCGTGCACTTTTGGATTTTCCAAATTATTGTTATTTATAATACGATAATATCGTTGCATAGCTTTGAAACGAGCAATCTGCATCGGCTCTATTTTAAGTTTTATGTTATATCCGTCTCATACTTGAGTTTATAAATTAAACTTAAAATTTACTGAACAAGCTCCATGCCTAATTCAGAAAACAATAATACAATACTTTATAAACATTAGACTATTACTTTAGATTCTTTGAGATCATTATATCAGTACTGCATATATGTACATACAGATTGTCTAGGTTAAAATAACCCCATTCTTCTATTAAGGTCACATGTTTCACCTTCCAATAAAGAACAATATGTAGCAATTATCCACAAATAATTGAATAATAGAATGATAACCCGAACCAGTGCCGGATTAAGCCAGCGCGGGGCCTGTAGCAAATTCTGTCAAGAGGCCCTTTCGTTTGCTATAGTTTCTCAAGTTAAAGGGTATTAAATAAAACAAAACTATTACAAATAAACTTTTCTGCATTCAATATGGGCAAATTTAGAGATAACACTTTCACTATCGACTTCTTTAAGCAAATAATTATACTCTATATTCATCAAAGTAAGGTGATTAAGACGTTCTTGGCCCATCGTGTTTCTTAACTCGTTTTTAATACGTTTTAACGTTGAAAAAGAACGTTCGCCACTGCAGTTAGTGATCATGAGAGACAAGTAAATGCGCAAGGCAATTTCTACGTTTGGGAAACACGATTCTAAGGAATTATTTAATAAAAGTTTATAAAATTGCAGTTCCAGAGACTCTTGTTTCTTGCTATCAATAACAGTAGCCACATCTGTTTTCAGCAGCTCAGCGAACTGCACTAATTCGTCGCCTAGGCTACTTTCCAAATCATCTTCGTAAGCACTGACCATACGTGAGGCGTTTTCCAAAATCTCTTCTGTTGTAAGGGATTTTAGCTGTCGAAATATTCCAAAAACACCAGTAATTTTATGATATGCTTCCATACGTTTAGTTAAAGCAGACAGTACGTTATCTATAATGACAATAAACACCTGAATTTCAAAACGTTGTCCAGGTGTTTGATTTTCAACAAAGTTGTCGAGTGTAGTAGAGCCGGTGAAATTGCAAACAGCACTACCTCGAAGATCTTTTAACCATTTTACCGTTTTACCCATAAAAATGGCAAATTCATTTTCAAAATACTGGCAGCATACGTCATACGTTGAAGTTTTGTATTCCTTCGTATATATAAAATTATTATTTGTATACAAAATTAAATAAGCCAAATAATCTACAGAGAACCTGTAAAACGATGTTTTATCTTTTTGTTTGTTTTCGGGAACAAATTTTACAGCGTTTTAATATCACAAGACAGCATTTTTTTTACTAAAATAGCAAACCCCTTTTGACGTATTGCATGACACTATAATCGCTATAGCACTGGCGGAGGTTCGTATTCGTTTTTGATTTCGTATTTTCTTTGACAAGGGCGATGGATGATTGTCATGCTCCATCTGCCTTTTATTTTGTAATCTAAGGTTTGATAGTCGATAGAATCCTATTTTATTTGATCGGGTTGTTACGACTAGCTCGTTCGATGACAATATCAGGGGATTCCCCTGTTAGTTTTGCCGTGCTACCAACTTGCGTGTAGCGCAGTGCAAGCAGTACAACACAACTTTTGGTGTAGCCAGCGCTCAATTGTAGAAACGTGGTAAAATTTTAAATTATTGTTGTAGATTTTGATACCAACGTTTCTCGTGGTAGGTACGTGTATTTTTTTTACGGTACGTGTATTATAAATTGATATTTTTTTACGGTCAGACAGGTATTAGACCGCGGGGCCCCCCGAGTCGCGGGGCCCGTAGCATTTGCTACTCTTGCTACGTGGCTAATCCGGCACTGACTAAATAACAGGCAATTTATAAATAGAAAGTCACACTTTGGTCTTATAATTTTACGGAATAGTTTTTAATTAAGAACTCTTAACCAAATGAAACCGTGTCTACGGTCTTTATTTCAGTCTGAATATTAATCAATCACAATTTTAGCAAACAAAAATAATCGTGAGTCAATATAGAGTCATCAAGGACAAATGGACTTCCAGCAGGTTTGTTAGGGTGATTTTCCGGTGTTGATTGAAAATTTACGGCTAAAACAAACAATCTCAAAACGCAAATAAAGTCATCTCGCATACAGGGTGCTGGTTGATAGGTGACAACCAGCCCCCGAAAATTTGTGACAACGAGCCCCATAACACGTTTTAGGAAAATAAAATTGAAAATAAATTCCGATCAATGAATATCTAAAAAACTATACTGCGATATTATAAAACACATTTCATCATCATCAAATGCACTGAAAGATTATTACTGTAAAACAAGAACGTATAATTACGAGGTTCGACACAGCAGCACAAAAATTTACTTTTGCTGTGCGAAAACAATAAACACGTGTGAGGCCCTCACGGCAGATCGGAGCGGTCTGACGCGAAGTTGGGACAGCGTTTTCACTGTATCGCTCTTGCTACGCTGTTCAACAGACTTATTCGATAGTTCAGTTTTGTGTTAAGACCGCTGTGACAACCAACCCGTGATACAACCAAACCCGGTCTCCCTACACACACTGCTTCACATACAACACTCTCAATAAAAAAATCTTTATAGAATTAAGTATTTGTCTCTAAAATGAATGTAAAACGAATAGATTGTATATAATACAAATAGGAGCTTTTTGTATCAGAAAGGTATCAAAGCCGCAAAGTTTACACAAAATTGTTAAAATGCATGACAAAATGTAGACTGGAGATCGTAGTACTTCAACTAGATTATCCAATCGACACGTCAAGCCAAACTGACCGCGACAGATGTTCCTCATCACACCAGACTCCACACCGGCACCTTACCGGCACAATTTATGAAGCACGTCTATCAACTGTTGTATTTGAACACCTGCTCTTGTGTAGCTTTGTATTTAGGATATAGGGTTACATTTTTTATTTCTATGATAATCCATACTAATATTATAAATGCGAAAGTAACTCTGTCTGTCTGTCTGTTACTCAATCACGCCTAAACTACTGAACCAATTTTCATGAAATTTGGTATGGAGATATTTTGATACCCGAGAAAGGACATAGGCTACTTTTTATCCCGGGAAAATGGCGCAATCCCGGAAATCCCACGGGAACGGGAACTATGCGGGTTTTTCTTTGACTGCGCGGGCGAAGCCGCGGGCGGAAACCTAGTAAGATATAGATTCAATAGGTTACTGATTCACTCAGGCTGAGTAACAATTTTTAAGTCATTAATTAATTGATAGTATACAACTGTTGTTTACTTAATTATAGTAAACTGCTTTCCGAATCGGTGGTAAATGATGGCGATGACGACGTATGCCGATTCAAAAGACTTAGACTAGACTTCCCTCATTGAAAAAATAATGTTCGAGTTTGAGTTGGAGTTATATTAAAAATCTGCTGTAATACTGAACTTAACATTCTGATAGGCTTTGCTGATAGGTATATAATTGTATACATGTTGTTTCTGTATTACGAAAAATATTTCTCTCGTACCTTTTGCCTTATAAATATTGCATTGCATAAATCAATATGCGTGAATGGAGCCTGGACATGGCTTTTATTTTGGTAAAAGAATTATTCATATCACATCATATATGGCATACCAATATTATTCATTCAATACGAACAATGAACATGTGACATTTCCTATGGAACTACTAGGTACTAAGCAATGCGAGTGACCTATACTATCATAGTTATCTATTCCAATTTCTTCAGAAGGTACCAAACGTTCATTTAATGTAAAACATAAATATTATAGAAAACAGATGCAAATATTTTATTTCCTTGAATAATGACATTAGGATTAAATTAAAACTCGAAAAGATGTTATAAGAAAAGATCATATCTTTGCTTTCACATTAAAAGGTTCAGCCTACGGAATAAGATATAACCCTTCTCCTAATTAATGTTAAAAATTACACCGTATTTTCTTTCAGGTATTCTCCAGGGCACAGATAATATTACACTAAGGACTAGGGAAACCAATTCGGTCGGGAACACCTTGGTACACGGGTCAATGTCCGTGTTTTCAATTTTCATTCATGAACGTAAGATGTTTAGCCAAACTTAAACAAATAAACGACACATTTACGATTGACGTATAACTATTATTATACCGCTGGTTACGGTTTCGTTACGTTTGAAATTAAAGCAAATAATTTAACAACATACCTACTACTGTAGTTTATTAGAATAATACAAAAAATATAAATAATCAAAAGATATCTATAGAAATATAATTAATAAAATTTGTAATTATATTATTTCGTAACGCAAATGAAAGTAAGTGTGCTACGAAAATGACCTATTAACAATTTAATTACAAAAACAATTAATCCAACCACAAAATCATTATATTAAACGTTGCAATGCGACAATAGGGATAATGAACCTTTATAATAAATTCACTAAAGCATTACACCAAGCCAGTGTCTTCAATAATTTCACAAATTGCTTTGAGGTCATGAACGCTCACCTTCCCATTTCCGTGAAAATTTAAGCTTCTCTAATTAATTTTCTTGTCTCCTCAGCAATAAATCTTATTAATCTCAGACTTACATTCTCCACGTACGATGAGAATAAATGAGATGGAGTAATTATTTAAAAAGTAATCTTTTTTATTACCGTGATGAACAGATAATGCCAGAAAGCATTATCTGTTCATTACGGGAACAAGTACCTAAGCATTAAAACTTTGTCCCTGGATTAGTTTTCCGGCGAAACAGAAAGTCTCGTTTTGTCAGAATTTATCTCTACATGGTGTTGCCCTCATGAAACATCAATTAGGAATGCAAATTCCACAATATTTATTCGGAAACTTCTTCCACACTTCTTATTCCGCTATTTTTGTAATATTTATTAGAATGAAAAGGAAATGGGACCATTTGTTATTAAACAAAAACATTAAATTAATAGTCGTTAGCGAGTTGTTTTTTTTTTTCTCTGGGTATTGAATCATATTCATTTTAATGTATCACAGCATTTAAAGGCTTTTAAAAAGCACTTTATTCTATTTCTTACTGATTCCTCACTATCATACGAAACATGCATAGTAAGAATTGATAATTGTATACCAATAATTTCTACACCATACTTACAAATATATTCTTTGATGAATGTTGTACATGAATGCATGATGAATGTTATAGAATTATTTGAGTGCACTTTTCCATTTTCCGAAACTATAATTACGTTTATTAGTAGGTATCATCATACGAACAAGGCAACACATAAAAGCTTCTCGGAAACGAGAAAAGCAAATCAATTTCAACCATAGCCTCAACATCAAATATTCCAATATAAATTATTAAACAACTTACAAGATGGCTAAGCCGTCGTAATACCGAAGTAGGGAAACCAATATTTCTTATTGAATCTCAGTAACTGCCCAATAAACGTTCCTGTCGCCTTTTACGGCTGACAGAGATCTAATAAAACCGTCTTAAGGCACTCCAATGTAAATTCCGAAGCTTTATGCGAATATGCTTTTATATTCAAAACTAGACGTGATAACGACCAAGTTACACATAATGAAGGAATATTTTGTGAGATTGCAGCTATGCGACTCAATCTAACTAATCCAACTTAACTCAAACTGGGAACATGCAAAGGACTAGTGGAACTGAATATTGGTTTTGGATCATGAATTCATTAACATGGCTACAGTTTATGATATTTCGATAGTTATGCGCATTTTATTGTGTTGTTGTCTTAAAATGTATCAGATGAATGTTTTGTTTTCATTAGAACATCTATAATATTATGTATCAATGCTTATATGAATTTAACTACGTAATTTATTTTTATGAGAGAACTGTTAACTGCCGCCTGCGTGGTTAAAGGCAATTACCATGATGTTTGATTTTGTGTGGGAATGAACATAACTGGAAATAATTACCTACAAACAAATAAATAAATATATTCGCATTTGTAATGTTATTATAAATAAAAAATAAGTTTATTCGCAAATTTTAAGTATGAAACCATCATGATTCTATCTAAACAAATTTCAAACAATGAATAAGACCTAAAAAAATCCTGAAATTCGTATAAAAGAAATAATAAGATTATGCATACTTGGGTGTGGAAGCTACCAACCATTATTAATAGATATGTTCCTTCCATAGAATGAGTAAATACTGAAATTAGCCTATTATTCAATGTGTTTATCATTGATTATATTATTTTATAATAATTATCGAACTCCAAGTCATCATCGAAAGATCCAAAGTCTAGAACATTCATAAGAGGAGTCACATTTTCAGTGTCACAATTTGGTCACAATATTACTTATATCTTTTAATACACGCGCTCATGTTTATATTACCCGTCATAAAAATAGGTTATGTATTTTATAAATCGTCCGTGCTAATCCCATTTTACATCACAAATTAGCGGCGACAAACTAACGACAGTACGTAAAAAGACTATCAAAAATCTAATTTTGTCGCAAGCTGCCGTTTTGCTGTCGATATGTTCTATTTCTACAAAGACCACGTGTTTCGAACGGTCTCAATAAACACATTATGATCGAGCCCTGCAAAGTTCATAAATGACTCATTGTGACCGTTTATCGTTCATATGAAAGCAGAAAATGTTATAAGCTACCGTAACAAAATAGCTTCTAGTTATAAGAGTATTTCGGTGTAATTATGTTTATTCGAAAATGAAGAAAGTAGATACAAATTAACTATAATAGTCCGTTGTGTGAAGGAGTCCTGGATGCATTTCTCATTTGTTTCACCGATCGATTTTCTTTTCGTGCAAATAGGTAATCAGCTCTATGCCCAACCCTTAGGAGAATGTTTTTGTCTCCATCGGGCATCGAACTGACGGCCTCTAGGGTTGTTTTTAGTATTATATAATGTACTATATATAATAAATATAATGTATAATAATATAATCTTGACTTGTTAAAAAAAGCTTAACTTTATTTCAGTCCTATTAAAAAAAACTTCTTTGTAACTTCCCTCTCTTACTTTTTCATTCAAATATCCATTCATATTTATTAAATCTTGTTGTCTTGAAATTGAAATTGGGACAATAACAAAATATAATCTTAGCGTCCAGAAATAAAAATAAAGTATAATAAATTAGTTAAGGATTTAACAGCACGTAATGGGTGCGGGGCGGGCCGCTTGTCACTTAGTAAATGGGTGATTATGGAAGATGACTCCATTTACTTTATGTCCGTAAATAACTGAGTTTTATTTTGCCCTCTATTAGCCCATTGTTCAATTACGAATATTTATTTAGGCTTTGTGCGGCTCTCATGTTTAAATAAAAGATTCGTTCAACGAAACCGCTCCTCATTGTGGTAATAAATCTTTGTATCTTTCTGTTTGATGTTGGACATCTTCACCGAATGTAGGGCTCTATTTTTATGAAAAGTATCACACAAGATTCTTGTTGTTTTAGAAAATGGTTACGTGTTTTGAGAGTCTTTATATTTTCCTTCAACTCGATGTCAAATTTTTTATGGTAAAAATACTATTAATTTACCAGACCCCGCAGTTTCACGGGGGGCTCTGATAAATTTCAAAGGGTCTCTTTTTTTATAATCGTCCCTGTTTGACCCAGGACCTTGGTATAAAAAATAAATTGTTTAAATTGTTTAAATTGTTTGTTTAAATAAAGGGCTTGTGAATAAACCGTGAAATCATAACATACAGACAGACTTGCTATCCATTAAAATTATATATGTATATGATTTATTGATTTCAGCAGATACATAAATATGTGTATATTAGATATAAATTATAGGATCTTGTGTAACTAAGCCACGTGATCTCAAAATCAATTTAACTAAGATTAGCTGACCCTAATTAAGACTGACTCTAGACCTAGTAAATCTGATTTAACTGACCCAAGCTAAATATGTTTTGGACGAGTGTTTCTAATGTCATTACATAGTAGAGATGTTGGATATTTGTTCATATACATAGTTATTTTGAAAGAAGTCTTTTCAATCTAAAAATATATTTTTGTCTTTGGAATCATCTATTCCAAAAAAACAAGTGCACATTCAAACATGGTCACTGGTCAGTAACCATACATTTATATGTGTACTAATATTATAAATGCGAAAGTAACTCTGTCTGTCTGTCTGTTACTCAATCACGCCTAAACTACTGAACCAATTTGCATGAAATTTGGTATGTAGATATTTTGATACCTGAGAAAGGACATAGGCTACCTTTTATTGCGAAATATGTACCAGGGGCGAAGCCGGGGCGGACCACTAGTATGTGTATATATGTATAATGGAAGCCGCAGCCAACGTAAGCTCCCTAATTCATAATTTAAAGTATGGTGTTATATATGCATAGTTATAGGTGTCTCTTTGAATATAATATTATTATCGAAAATAGTACTCAGCACAGCACGATGTGAACGTTGGCAATGCATTCTCATTTGCGAAGTGAAAAAGAGTTTATGGCCCATAAAATGTAGCCACTTCCCAACTGTAAACTACACGATACGGCTGTCTCACTAAAAGGACGCCAAATTGCTGCCAAAATACGACTGTGAATCGAAATTTCTGAAGGTCATAATTCACAAGCTGACGCTGTTTTTTGGGAATAGATAGCGAATGGTACAATATGACTGGTTTTATAAATATAACCAACCACAAAGGATATAAGAACACAATATTGAAATTTTGTGTAACACGATTGATATATAATAAATGAGTATACAATTTAGAAGAATAATATTTCTAATGCAATCTAACATTGCACATAACAACATTCAAAATACATACTTAAATTCAGCTCAAATTTAATTAACAAAAATGTAAATTATAAACGCGAAGTTCATCTCCAACGAATTTCAAAGACTCAGAGAAGCTTATGTGGTAAACCACTCTTTCATGTTCATGACTGAAAGCTCTTACAATGCTAGAAACTAATTAATTCCTGCTACATATTAGATTCGTAGATGCATAAAATTAAAACCTCAAATATAAACTGGCATACTAGTACTATACGTATCGTATTGTTTATTTAGTTTAATCAGTAGTTTGTTTAACTTTATTGCTATTCATATTCTTTTTCAATTCATCAATTTTCTTTTTCGTAACATTAGAAAGGAATCTACAGGACACGAAGCAATGAAAATCGCTTTGCTGTTAGCGAAACGATCATCATTAAGGTGGTAATGACTCTAATTCAAGCTTCTGAGAATTAGCACGGTATCTATATAAATCAACGTTTTGTCAAAAATTCACTTTATTGTGATTTAAGGATCTTCAACCATTATATTTTTAAGTGTATCTTGTTCGTATGTGAACTTACATAATCCTTATGTTAACTAACATAACAGTAATCAATAATACTAAAATGTTTATGAGAATTCAAAAACTGTGAATGAAAAGGTAATTTCAAATTTTCTTATTGCATTCTTAAACAAACTTGCTATCAAAACTTTTATCATAACTCAAGTTGAAATTAAAGCGCAATCAGTGAAAATTAAATTTATAGGAATTCTCATAATCCTGAAATGTTTCTCAGGTATTCGTATTGGAAAGTAAAGGAATCGTTTCATCACTTTTTTATTACAACACCACCGTGAATCATCTTTTAAGGGCCGATTTATCAATCCCTGGTTAAAATTTATCCGTCCAATAAAGCATTACACGAACATTTTAAAATGTCACCTGTAAACTGTCAAATACGGACAATTATTAGAATACATTTTTGAAATGGTAGTTTAATACGTTATTCGATGAAAAAGTTTTAGCCAACGATTGAATATATAAGTCCTAAAATTAAAATCACATAATAATTATTATTGACGTTATAAACTAATCCCGCTCAATATTTTGTCACTATTTGGGTTCATATTATATAAATAATGCAACAAATATTTAGATCACAACAAAGCATATAAAACCATTGAAATAGACATACAATTGGGTCGGCTATCGCAAATATAAATTTTAAATTGTTTCTAGCAGCCGAAGACTGAAATAAATTCAAGAGGCCTTTCATCATAAATATTCACTAATGGAATAGATATTAGATACTATTAAACCTATATTCATGTTTTATCTCTGTGTTATGGATATTAAGACACAGAAAAAGAACGTTTGGATATAACTAACAATAATATTAAACTCTTCTGAATATTATGTTTATTACCCAATCTAAGAATTATGTGAAATATACAGTACCTACCCCAAAATTAATAATGCGCATGCAGATCTTCGCTAATTATCGTATTTCCAGAAACACCCGAATCACCCCGAATCATTGAATCGTAAGTACCCTAAACAATGCACCTTGCACCTTGTTCGAAAGAAATAGGAGTCAATTCAGAGTCATACACAGTCAAAAATTATATTGGTGGTGACCGCACGTATTATCTCTGTTTGGCATTATATAGAGCTGCTGTTACATACCCTTCTTAGTTTTGTTTCAAAGTTGAATTTTCCGGTAAAATTATTATTTACACAGGTAGCAGATAGCAGTGGGGAATGTGAAAATTAATAAGCTGAGCATAATGAAAGTTCTGATCATTTTACGATATCAGAAATAGAGATAATCCCTGCTTCTGTAAATCCTTTGGACTGAGATTTTAATGATTAGATTTCACAATTTAAATGTAAACCAGTGTTAGAAAATCATTTTTTTTAATATAAACTTTGTCTTATTTTAACCTTCCATACATCCATCATTACGCCAGCTTCAGTAAGACACTTTAATAGTTCTAAGTGTAGAATTTTCCAAGTAAATCAATACAACAAATATATAGTGATAAAACTCATAATTCTAATAAAGTATGCATGAAGAAAATACAAAGAAAATACATTGAACCACTCTATATACATATCGTCTAAATAATATATAATCATAAAAAATGTGCTTTAATTAGTTTTCTATGTGGAAAAATCAGTGAAAACAAAAATGTAACTAAGATTTGTATTGTATTCACTCTGTCAAGATAAAACAATTGAAAATCAATAGCATTACAAACTGTTATATCACTCTTAAATAAAAGCCATTTTGTTTTCAAATCATGTGTGAAATACACGTACATTTTAATGTTTCCTACACCCACCGCATGATAGCGGAAACGACACGCTAAACAAAATATTGTTATATTTTCCTATCATATCGTACAGAGTACAAACATTGAAACAATATCTTGAAGTTATCTATACAATAAAACAAACGTCCTTTTGTATTTATGTTATAATAATTTACCATTGGTGCTATATATGAGCGATACCAAATTTATGTTTACTTTGGGCTAGTACTCTACTTATTAGAGTCAATCTTTTCTTTATCCCCTTTTTCCTAAAAAGTTGGCAGCGCTGTACCATGTCATCTGCCTTTGACGTAAAAAATCAATTAAAATCATTTGATTCTAAAAAATATCATAACATTATAACATGAAATCACGTTTTATTATTACAACAAGTAACAATCAATTTAATGGCTGATCATTCAATATATACTTAACCTTTCGACACCTTGACCATTTTGACCGATATATAAAATATTGAATCAAGTAAAGTGCTGGGAACGGTTATGGGTAACGTCGGGCGTAATCGATTTCTTTCGGTGTTGCTGCATTAGTAAACGTCCGTATAATTTTATATACAAGGTAATATCGGAGACTTTTATTGAAGAAGCTCTTGAAAATATCTATTGCGTAAGCT